>CABFPE010001071.1:0-20853 GCA_900660155.1 Hofstenia miamia | reverse complement strand
GGTTATCCTACCTTTCGCCCGGAGTGATACCTTAAGCGTTGATCATGTTGATCAAATACATATAAAATAATAAAGATAATAAAATATAATAAGAGGGCACTTTATTAAAACTATCTTATCCGAAAAATGCTAAAAGATAATGTTAATAAATATACGGCTGGGGAAATCTATAATAGTTAAAATAAAAGCAACTGGAAGCTAGGGTAGCAAAACTTAAATTAAGCAGAAATCACACATTTTAGTATTTACAAATAATGGATAACAATAACTCACTTGTGATCAAACGGTGAGTAATAGCAGAACAAATATTTAAAACTACTGGGATGTCTGAAATTCAAATTACGCAAACAAAATGGATTCCTCGTACGAGCAACCAATCAGAATACAAAGAATATTCAATCACTAATTGTACATTGCTTATCGTCGCTATATTACTAAATCAACACATATTATCAATTTACAACTTAGGGATGCAAATATACTACACGCCCACCCAGCTCGGACTAGGATCCAGGATACGTATGTCGGCTTCTTCTTCCAAGAGTTTTTTAGTTTTGGTGATGATGTCAGCAGCATTGGTATCATTCCATGAGAGGCTCGAGAGTACCATGTCTGAATGAAGTATAGAGCACATTGTTTCCAATTCAGTTGTAGATCGACTTTTGAACATAATGGTTTTGTTGTGTTGTAATCGATGTGATATGACATGCGATTGACGAAAATAGTTTATTTTTTCATTGAAGATGTATGAAAATTTCTTGTAAAGTTTTAATCCTTTGATGGCTATCATTAAAGTGAGTTTAGCATCAAAATCAGAATTGTGTGCCATTGTCGTATCAATGGTTAGATTAGGGTATAATTCCTGAAATGTTGTTACAAGATTTCGGGTTTCCTTTATTTCCTTAAAGAATAATGAAATGTTGTTGGGAACGTCTTTAGTAATTTTGTTAATATCTGTTTTCCCTGATCGTAACATGACTTTTATCTCTGTTCTATATGCCACATCGTAAAATTTTAAATCTTCTTTTGTAAGATTCGCCCAGAGCACGTCCATTCCACCAGAGAATAAGGCGATGGTTGGTGTTGACATTTTAGTTAGTGTCTGTTGTATAAGTGACAGTTGTTTGTGAATAGGTTTTCCATTTCTTAGTAAATCGGTTAAAGTATGAGAAGAATCAACATACAGTCTTTTGTTGTTGCCATGGTGTTTAATTTTTTCAACAGCTGTTTTATATTTTTCCGTTTTAACAAATTGAGTAAGAGTTGTTAAACTGTTATGATAATTGTCGTTATCAAGGCGTTTCACTCCATCGTTGATTGATTTTAATCCTTTCCAGCTAGGCATAATGGCAGGTAGTTTGATAGTTGATGGTGGTGTACATAAGTAATTTTCGCAGGTGATGTGTTTCCATAGGGCATCTTCTGTGATATCTGTTGTTTTTAACCAAGCAACACCATATGTTACAGGAAAATTATGTTGTACTTTATCAATTGTCATCCAAAAATCATTGCTTAGTCCATATTTTCGTAATTGAAGTTGGATAGCTTTCGGTATGAAGAATTTTGCTGGTGCACATTCGACGTCAAGGCTAATCAGTTGTAGTGGTGTTAATAAATTGTTTATCTCCTGTTCCGAAAATACTTCTGTAGCGAAATAGGTTTTTAGATTCTCTGTGTCACATTCTTTTATTGGGCCGTATTGACGCGGAGTAGCAATATCTTTTTGTTGAGTAGTAGAAGGAAGTTTAGTAATAAGGAAATTTTCATCTATTACAGATATCCATTCTTGTAATTGTTCAGGAGGTTTGATACCGAGTTTTTCTAAATTTACTTTGTCGATCTCGTTTTGTAGGCGTGGAGATAATGTAATAGTGCTATTGTGAAGAAGAATCTCTTCTTGTTCGAGTTCTATAGGACTTAGTGGAACTTTTTCGGTAACAATAATGTTTGTTGATACACCATTTTGTAAAAGAGTTTTATTAAAGTAAACATCTTTTTGATACTTGCATGTGACATAGTATTTTTGAAGCCATTTGTATAGGAGATCGTTACGGTTGTCAGCAAGTTTGCGTTTATACTGTTGACGTATTGTCTTTGTATTCTTCTGTCGTCTGTTAAAAATATCGTCTGTAGAAAGAGGTAAGAGATCGCCGGGTATAGTGTTGTAACGAGTTTCACTAGTAGCACCCCACATGTATTTTCGTACATGGTCAGAGAAGAGTGTAATGTCATTGTAATCTACACCAAGTTTGAAGCATAAGATTGTTATAGGAATTACGCCGGTGATATGGTAATGACAGAGTATACGTGTAAAATATTTTTCGTATCTGTAGAATATTTTTGCATCGGCTTTGAGAGGACTTGTTGCTATAGTAATGCCACTTAATAACCAATTTTTTGCTTTTGTAGAAATTGGGGCTATAGCAATCTCGAAGTTTGTAGTTTTCGACATGTTTTAGCGTAATTTCTTGTCGATTGGCAGAGTAAGTGTTTCAAATTTCGTTAAGAAAATTGATAATAACCACATAGCTGCTTTAGCATTAAATGTTGGCACTTTTTCTTCTGAGAATAAGGTTTTGCTAAAGTCAGTTTTATCTTTCAAATTGAATGATATCTGCATATTAGATATAGCCGTTTCCACAGAGGAGTGATACGTTAACGACGGTGATTTAATTTCAATGTCAGGCCAAACTTCTGTTTTTAATTGCTCGCCTTTAATGTTGTTCCAATAACTGTTTAACTCTCTTATTGTGGCGTCTGATAATTGCATAGTGAGACGAATAGAGACTTTACCTAGATTTACTAGTTGATTCTGTTCGTTTAGTATTTCAGCTGCTTGTGCGTAGAGACATAAATCAATTGCAAGGCGTGTGTCCAAAATAGGACGAATAGCTGGTAATTTATTATTCATCATGATATCAGTGTACAGCATTTTTGATATGCTGTTATCGCTGTAGTCATTGTTGAGAACGATGTAGTTGTCGAAATGAAAAACGAAAAAGTTTTCTACTGTTCGTTCTAAGGTTTCGAAGAAATGGGGTGTGATCAAAATTTCGCGTTCAATATAAATGAAAGATAATGTGACGTTGTTGTTTATGGCTAATGAACTGACTTTTTCCAAAAGTTTGTGTAAATTAGGAAAAGAAATGTCTTTTTCTCGAATGAAATAAACAATTTGTAAAGAATTGTAATCAATATTGAGTAATTCGATTTGGCGTAGTTTATGTAGATTCGTAAGTAATTGGCGTAAGTTTTTTAAGTTAAAATTCTCATCGAAAGAAGGATGGATTTTTGCATTCAAGTAACATCTTTCAAATGATTTTGCCATTGAGTGTTCGTAAAAGAGTAAAGTATTACAACGAGCACGTTTATACGAGTCTATCGTGAAGGGTAGAACATTTGCTGAAGGAGACGAATTCTGATAACATAAAAGAGTTTGTATCTGTTCCTTAGTTTCAGCAGGAGTATTACGATCCATTATGTAGTTCGCCTTTTTGGTAGGTTTGAAATATGGATGTAGAAGTTCGCCTTCAATAGAAGTAAACTTTTCCAATCTACGAATGTTTTTAAAAGTTTTAGAGTTTGTGGAGGATGCAGACGAGTCCGAGTCTGGGCGAGGTCGATTAATAAAAGACTCCGAAACATCAGTAAGTGGTGAGGAATCCAGAATTTTACGCTTAACGCCCACCCTTGCGGTTCCTGGTGCAAGGAAACCCTCTCCCCGAACATCATCAACCATTTGAAGCTGATGGTGAGCAGGTACAAACGAGGTTGACTGAATACTCGTCCCTTCTGCTTCATGAACCATTTGAAGCTCATGGTGCAGCGTGGGCCTCACAGTCTCAGTAGAAACAGAAACCATTTGAAGCTTCTGTTTAGACTGAGAAGCGTCCGATTCAGTGCTCCCAGACCCTGCATCCGAAGATGTATGGGACTGGTATGATTTTCTTCGTTTAACACGGCGCCTGGAGAGAGACGAGGAAGTGTCACTTGCCTTCGGTGGTGTGCGTTGTCGTTTCATGCCTAAACAAATGTTAAATTTCTAATTCCCAATCTTGGGAAATATAATTAGGATTAGGATTTCTAGTTGTACGTTTTGGTAAAATTCGAGATGGTACATCTATATCATAATGTATAGGTTCATCAAAAGATTCCTCTTGTACACTTTCAATATCAGATACATCATAAAAGTTATCTACACCGTTATCTATAGATTTTAATTCATTAAAATTGTCTAATTTGACATTTTCAATGTCTTTAATAGTGCGTTTAAGATTTTGGAAATGGACTATTTTACCGGAGTTTAGTTTATAATTATTATCGGGTAATATTTTTACAATCTCAAAAGGACCTTGCCATTTATGTGCCAATTTCCGGACCTGATGTTTGTCGGTAGTAATGCCAGGTATAAAAACATAAACTTTATCTCCTATAGAATGATGAGTTCCATAAATCTTTTTGTTAAAATTTCGTTTTTGACGAATAGCACTCTTTTTGGTATTATGAATCATTGTTTCATGTGTAGAGGTTAAAATATCGATGAGATCGCGAACGTATTTATCAGTTGAATTTTGGGTATAATTTTTAAAAAGAATCGATAAAGGAGCAACAGCTTCGTGACCATACATAGCTTTATAAGGTGAAATACCAGTGGTGGTATGAACAGACGTATTATAATAAAATTCAACTTTTTTAATTATTTTACGCCAATGTTTACCTCCTATGCGTGAAGTTAATGCTCTGATTAATTTTAGTAAAGTACGATTAGTTCTTTCAGCCATTCCATTGGCTTGGGGATGGTAAACTGTTGTATGTTCATGTAAAATTTCTAATTGTGACATTAATTCAGAAAACAAAGTACTTTCAAACTGAACACCTTGATCTGTTATTATTTGTGACATTGGTCCAATGGTTAGTATCCATTCGTGAACAATAATATCAGCGATTTTTTTAGCTGTAATTAGATCGGTGGGTATAATTTTACAGTATTTAGTGAAATTGTCAACCATAACTACAACATATTGAAAATTTTCGTCGTCTTTTGATAATTGTTCAATGTCTATATGAATGATTTCATTAGGTTTTTCGGCAATAATTTTTTGAAGTTCAGTACGTTGTTCTGGAAAGTGTTCTTTGTTAGTTAGCAAACAGATTTTACATTTATCAATGACATTGTATACCACTTTTCGCAAATTAGTTACAATAAAACGTGTATTTACGGTTTTTTCAGTTTGTAAAATGCCCAAATGACCGTTTTTATGTATTTTCCGTATTAAGTCGCGTTTATAATATTCAGGAATTGCAATACGATTGTTTCTAGATTTAGCGAACAGTAAACCATGAGACGTAAGTTGCCATTTGTATTTATTATAATAGTGAGAAGCAATAGGATCTAAAATCGTGTCAGGCATAGTAACTTTATTAATAATTTGTTTTAAAATTGGATCGACTAATTGTTTTTCTGCAATTTCTTCTGCTGAAATTTCTTCTTTAATTGTAATACTTAAAGTTGGTTTGCCTTGTCTATCAACGTTAATATCAGGTAAATTTTCGTATTCGTTTTTCGGAATGAAGGAAAATTCAATTTTTTCACCAGGTGTTTTTTGTAAATCCCTTTGGTATTGTGGTAGAGCTGTTAGTAAATCTGCATTGGCATGGAGAGTTCCTTTACGATGTTGAATAGTAAAGTTAAAGTCATTTAGTTGTTCTATCCAACGTGCAACAATGTTTGATTTATCTCCGGAGAATTTTTTTAACCATGAAAGGCCACTGTTGTCTGTGCGTACGGTAAAATTTTTCTCGCCAATTAGGAAATATCGAAATTTCTTTAATGATTCAACTAAAGCTAGCATTTCTAATTTTGTGCTGCCGTAATTTAATTCGGAAATTTTTAATTTTCTACTGAAAAATTGAATAGGTAATTCTTTACCGTCGATATTTTGACTGAGACAAGCTCCAATAGCTACTGTACTAGCGTCGCAATCTACAATGAATTCTTTAGAATAATCGGGACAATTCAAAGATGGTAGTTTTTTGAATTCTTTTTTAAGTAAATCAAATTCTTCTTGATGTTTCCATTGCCATTGAAAATCGTTTTTGGATTTTAATAAATTTGACATATTAATGGTCTTTTTAGCAATATCGGGAATAAAACTTTGATAATAATTAAAAAATCCAAGTATACGTTGAAAATCTTTGCGATTTTTAGGACATTATATTGATTCTATTAAAGAAGTAGTATCGTCTTTTAAAGTTATCATTTTGTGTTCAATTTTTCTTCCCAGAAATACTGTGGAGTGTTTAGCTACATTGCATCTGTTGCCATTAATTTTTAAGCTGCTTTTATTTAAAATTTTCAGAACTTGTTCTAGTTTTTCTAAATGTTCTGGAAATGACATTGAGGATATTAAAATATTGTCGATGTAAGCAGCAATACTGTCATCTAATTTATTATTGCCGTTCATTAGGACTTTCGTTACATAATGTTGAAACGTGGCTGGTGCATTTGATAAACCAAATGCCATGTAGAGCCATTCAAATAAACCATAGGGTGTAATGAAGGCATAGGAACTTGCCAATAGGCTTTGCATAAATCGAGACTTGAGAATATTTTAAATTTACTGGCATTGTAAAGAATATCATCTATACATGGTAAAAGATAAGCATCCTTGACAGTAATGTCATTGAGTTTTCGGAAATCAATACATAATCGTATTTTGTTTCCTTGTGTTACGAAAACTGTAGGTGATGCGTAGGGGCTATTACTTTTACGTATAATGCCATTATTTAATAATTCCGTAATTGTGTTTAGATATTCTTCCTTGTGGTGTTCTGGAACACGACGAACATGTTGGCAAATTGGTTTATTAGAAGTCATTTTGATAGGATGAAATTCACTGATTGCTTGGCCAATGCTAATAGTACCAAAGTTGAAAACTTCATGGTATTTAGTAAGCAGATTGTTTAAGTCTTTGATTTGATTAGGAGTTAAATGTGGATGTGAATCAGAATTAACATTTGGTATTGCAATATCTTCTTGTGATTTTGTATTTGAATTGTTTATTAATAAACAGTTACTGTTTTTCTTGATGTGGGTATATACTGAAAAAGCAAATATTTTTAACTGTTGTGGTCGTAATGTTATAACTCTGTCAGTTTTATTTAACAAAGCTGTAATGAGACATCCTTTATTAACGTATGAGATCGTAGATAAAGTAGTTAATTTTTTCGCATTGTATACAGTATAATGAGAAATCATGTAGTCACCATTTATGGAACTATCCGTTATTGCTTTTGTCATTTTCCAATGATAGGGTTTGATTTTTAGAATCTCCTCTAAATGAAATTGAACGGAATCAGGGTCTTTAACGAATAAATTTTTTCGAATAGTATTGTTGTCATTAATTGTAATGGTATTTTATTTCGAAATTAATAATGCAGTCATTGTCTTCTAAAAAATCACGTCCTAATATCAATTGGTATGGCAATTGGAAGTTCATAGTATCAATTACAATTAAATCTTGTTCGAAGATTTTACATTTTATAGAAATTTTTACGTTTTTAATGTATCCTTTCGTATTTAAATAATCACCACTGGCAGAAATTAATCTGTAATTTTCTTTTGTTAAATCTTGACGAGTTATACCAATAGAGTTTGCGCAGGCATCAGCTATGACAGAATGTGCAGCTCCTGTATCAATTATTGCTTCAATAATTATACCATTCACAGTGACTGGAATAGACTTCTTATCTGTCAAATTAGTTTAGATAAGTATCTCTCCTGCTTGGTCTGGAGTTGGTGCTCTTACTCATTTAAAGAATCGGTATCAGTGGTAATGCTTTCAGCATCATCTTCAGTGTCGGTATAAAAACCTTCATTGTCTTCAATAATGTTAATTTGAAGTGTACATTGAGAACGCAAGTGTCCTTTGCATCCACAGCAAAAACAACGTATTTTGTCATTACTAACATCTGTTGATTTGGATTTGATCGGTTTTTTACGATTAGAATCAGATATGGGTTCCTTTAGTGATTGTTTTGGAACTGAAATTGAATAATTCGTTTTGGGCATCATTGATAATGCGTCTCTTTTAATTTTCAAATTGTTTTCCAAAGCTNAAGATTTTACATTTTATAGAAATTTTTACGTTTTTAATGTATCCTTTCGTATTTAAATAATCACCACTGGCAGAAATTAATCTGTAATTTTCTTTTGTTAAATCTTGACGAGTTATACCAATAGAGTNGCTAATAGTACCAAAGTTGAAAGCTTCATGGTATTTAGTAAGCAGATTGTTTAAGTCTTTGATTTGATTAGGAGTTAAATGTGGATGTGAATCAGAATTAACATTTGGTATTGCAATATCTTCTTGTGATTTTGTATTTGAATTGTTTATTAATAAACAGTTACTGTTTTTCTTGATGTGGGNAAATTGAATAATTCGTTTTGGGCATCATTGATAATGCGTCTCTTTTAATTTTCAAATTGTTTTCCAAAGCTGGTTGTACATTAATGGCTTTGGTAATGATTGTTTCAATATCATCGTCAATATCACATTTATTTTCGAAGCGTCATTGAATGCTAACAGGTAAGCTGCGCATGATGAAACTGTACAAGTCTTCAGCTTTGTATTTGTTGTCTTCACTGGACAATCGTAATAATCTTTGGATTTGCATTATGTGTGTGGCAATATCATCATTTTGTTTGTATTGTTGTTCAAACAATAGCATTTGATATTGTTTTTTTATCGATCTTGAGTTGAAGTGATATTTAAGTTTTCCGATTAGTATAGAATAGTCATTTTTAGTTTCTTCATCAAAACTAAGGTAATAAGTATTAGCTTTGTCTTTTAGATAAAAAGCTAGTTGAGAAGTGGCAGTGGTTTGATCAAATTTCATTTGTTTCATATATAGTTCAAATTGTGCAAACCATTCATCAAAAGTAGGGGATGAAGCATCAATTNCACCATTTATGGAACTATCCGTTATTGCTTTTGTCATTTTCCAATGATAGGGTTTGATTTTTAGAATCTCCTCTAAATGNATCAAAACTAAGGTAATAAGTATTAGCTTTGTCTTTTAGATAAAAAGCTAGTTGAGAAGTGGCAGTGGTTTGATCAAATTTCATTTGTTTCATATATAGTTCAAATTGTGCAAACCATTCATCAAAAGTAGGGGATGAAGCATCAATTTTTTCGTTAAATTTCAAAGGTTGAACTATATTAATTGGCGTCGCGTTTGTTGGAAATTCGGGTAGAAATTCAGTAGAAATTTTATTCATTTTAAGTTCTTGAAAAAATTTTTTCAAGTCATTTGACATTTTCTTTTCGAGTTGCTCGAATTGTTCAAAAATTTTTTTGCGAATTGCATTAATTTGGGGAGTTACATCAATGAGATTAGATTGGTTTTCTTGAAAAACTGGTTGTGCAGATTGTTTTTGATTGAGATCAAGTATTTGTTTTTAAATTCCTCGAATTGTTCTTGAAGATTACTTAATCTCTCAACTAAATCTTGTTCTTTACGGTAAGTGTCAAGAAATTATTGTTCAAGATTTTCTTTTTGGTTTTGGGATTCGAGTAGGTTGTTTTGGAGACTTACAACCATTTGTAGGAGTTCATCACGGGAAGTTTTTTGCAGATCTTCAACAGTGAGGGCTTTGTGAGTTTTGGAGCAAGTTATATGAGATTCCATTGTGATATAGAATGGGCTATGGTAAGATAACTGAAACCAAAATGGTAGTTGGCATGACTCTTTAGCTAGTATTTAGTACCAATTAGGTTGATCTTGAGTTAGAGGTTGGCTGCAGCGCTGCGGCTAAGGTTTTTGATTTCTGTACTGATTTGTGTAAGGATTTAATAGAAACAGTAAGAACAATAACAACTCTTCTTTGTATTACATGTAATGATTCTAAATTAAACATTATACATTAACCTTGTAAGCATGTAAACTAAATAACATGTGATATAGCCAGGTATATTAACAAAGAAACATGTAATGAAATTAGCCACATAAATCAATCACTATAGCAAAAGATGCGATTGTAAACTAAAATTGGCCACAACATGTAAATGAATCATTGCAAAAATCAATCACCCTGTAAATGTCACAAAAAATGATTCAGTCTGTAAACGTCATAAATCACTAATTAAACCACCTCCTTGAAAATCAAATAGCTGAGAAACTTAAAAATGTCAAGTATGTGAGTCACTAATTAAACCAGCTACTTGAAATCCATTAGTCAGCAGATGACAAAAGGCCAAATTTGGACCAGGGGTCTCCCTTTCCTATACTACTTAGGCCTATATTAAGGTGGTCTAAATTTGAAACAGTGATTCACAAATAGCTATTTATGGTGATCTTGAAAACAATGTTTAGTTTTTCCTAAACACAATGCAACATTACACATTGGACATTTACAGTCTGTTCTCACTGGCTTAGATTTTGAACTGCATAATGCACATCTTTGTTCTTGTTGTTCTCTCTGGTTGATGAGCTGATTTCTTTTGCCGAATCTCAACTGAAACTTGAGGTTTATGTTTTTTGAGTTGTACTGGGCCTCCTGGCATTTTGGATTTTCTCATCTTTGCTTTGTGATGTAGGCCTCCAAAACTAATCAATCAACAATGTCAAATCGAAAATTCTTCATTTGTTTACTTTCAGTGAAAATTTCTTTGTAGATAAAAGCATTTATAACAGCTGCATTAATGAAGTAGAAGATGCCACCACTTATAAGTAATGAAATGCGTCAATATAAGTTATCTACATTAGCGTGGCCTCTAATCCATCAACGTTTTTAGGGTATATATTAAAGCTTTGCGGGATCTAAGAGTTCTGATCCCAATACCGGTCCTGTAATTGATATTTAGTCTTATATATTTTCAGGGTTTCTTGAGTAAACCAAAAAAATCAAATGTGATTCCAATCGTACAACCTACTTCTAAATGAGTTCATTAGCTAAGTGTGTTATAAGAACTTTCAGCAAAAGTTTTTCTGGTGCGATCTTTAACCTTTCATTTGCCTTTGTATCCTGTAAATTGTTTTGGTGTTGAGCTGGTGACTGGTACTGGTCCCAAACTTTTATTTTTAGTCCTGTTAATTGTCCCCTCTACCACGTCACCCGATACCGGAACAATGATCAGGACAGGATCACCATGCCCATTATGAAAATGGTTTTTACAAAATAAAAATTGTGTTCTCATAAATTCAAATTTATTGTTTCTTTAATGTGTAGTCAATGTAAATACCAAATTCAAGCATTTCAATAAGCCATCATAGCAAGTAATACATGACTATGACATCGTCAGGAATTATTCCTTCAAAATTAAGCTAAGTATGCACAAATCTTTAATAAACTAACGAGAATGTAATTTTGAGCATAGGTCGTCTTTATATTATATATATATATATATATATACGCTATATATATATATGCATATATATATATATATATATTACCTACCCAAATGGTAGTATGTATCAAAGACATATTTAAAAGCTACATAATTTTATGTAAAGCTAAATATTCTTATATGTTATCTTGCATTGTCTCCTTCGATATTTGAAGCGATTCTACGTCGTCACTTGAAAAATATGTTTGGTCACAAGTGAGAATTCGCCCTGCTGCAAAGATGTGCTGCTTTGATTCAGCAATAGTGACCTGAATGACAAAATCACTATAACTTTGGAGAAAAGTAGTGTTGATAACAAAATTTTTTCACTAGGAGAATAATGTATTAAATATTGCAAAATCAGAAGATAAAACAAGCTTGAAATTGTCAAACATTTTAGTACAGAAAATTTTGAAAAGTGATACTGGTAGGATATAAGTTAGGATAATGTACTAAAATTTAGAGAAAGCTTGTTTTGCTTTGAGAATATCTTTTAGAGAAGGCAAATTTTTGTGGTTTGCTGGCTTTAATTTATCATTTTCTAACCCAAATTTGACATTTAACCGGCAAACTTTACTCCAAGAAAATAATGCAAGATTGCAGGTTGAAATCGTAGTCTCACTGTCATATATTTTTTATGTGTGTAAATGATTTCCGTTCACTGTCTAAACCTACACCGCTTATTCTATAGTGAGAAATATTTGTTTAATAAGCATCTGTTCGTGAATTTTACACACTTGGTTTTTGCATAGAGGTAGGCCTAATTTTCATTTGAAGGAATATATATATATATATATATATATATATATCTAAAATTATAAGTTCGCAGCTTAGCAATACTCAAAGAGTGCGGGTTGTGGGTCCTGTGGCGATTTATGGTTCTAAGAGAAGGAATATCTAATTTTGATTACAGTGATTACAGGGCGTAACTGCTACATAAAATGCATAACTATAACCGAATAAGGCTTTATTTTTAGGCGAAAATGTTAAGAAGAGAACTCATAATAAGTGGATTATACTGTATATAAACTTGTTTTCGCCAAAAGGCGAGACCGTAATCATGTATATATATATATATATATATATTTATTACGAGTTCTCTTTTTATTACAAGTCATATTTACGCAATATCTGCTAAATCTCAAATCCGACAATGATCCGTTGTACTTGTTGGAAACAAACACCGAGGTGACTGATAATCTTTCATCGTAGACGGTTTTCAAATCTATGGCTAAAGTGTTATCTTCAACAAAGAAGTTCTTTGAAATTTTTGAAGCTGACGGACCGAACTCCCACCTTTCACTTTTGGGTTATCTCATGCTCGATGTTTACTTTATGTTTCATTGTTTGGATCTTGGTGCTGATGGCGAGACAGCTACTGTTTCAAGTCGCTTTGCCAAAGATTTGTAGATCTTGATTGGTGAGAAACTTTGGGTCTTCTATCGATTCAATTTTTCATTAGTGGGTGGATATTTCTCAGGTGTTGATATGATGAAGAAGATTACTGACATTACCATACGATTACTTAAAAGTGCTCGTAGTAAGGGAACAACAGTGGTCACCGCAGCAACTAAATGGCAAGACTTGGTCATGTTTTGTGCAAACTATTCCTTAAGTTGTCTGCTTGAACAAAGACGACAACCAAGCTCAGCTGGTATCAGAAAATCCACCCCTGTATCTGAAAAGCAGGTAAAAGATACAAGCTGCAGCAGTTTTATGGGTCTCATTTACGAGGTGGAACTTCCGGCTTCAACACAAGATCAAGAATCGCAGGTTGTCAAAAAACTTCCTGCTTTGTTAGCCGAAATGGCGTTTTTCTCGTCAAATGTCACACCACCACGTGACACTTTGGGCATGTGGAAAGCTTGTAAGAATCTTCCACTTTTGAATTTTGAAATCATGATTTATCAAAGAGCACATAAAAGTCTGAATTGCACAAATGGTATAATATAGTTGTTACTCTTAATGCTGACAGTCAGACCGTTTCTGAGGATCAGAATAGTTGTAAAATGTTTGTGCTTTGCTATTAGAAAACTGTCGAAACGTTCGTTACTCAGGGACTAATCTCGCAATCAATCGATGAAGGAGGGCAAAGTGAGGATTGATATTGTAGTGACTGAATGGGCCCAGAATTTTTCTTGTGCGAAAATTTTCTGTGGGTCCTGTGGGGATTTGTGATGCGACTAGATATTGCCCGTGGGGATTTGTGACGTGACTTTAGAAATTGCTTGTGGGGATTTGTGACGTGCTTTAGAAATTGCCCGTGGGGATTTGTG
This sequence comes from Hofstenia miamia, assembly GCA_900660155.1. Classification (NCBI taxonomy): domain Eukaryota; kingdom Metazoa; phylum Xenacoelomorpha; order Acoela; family Hofsteniidae; genus Hofstenia; species Hofstenia miamia. Next base: position 7,190 of record CABFPE010001071.1, on the reverse strand, counting down.
ACGTGACTTTAGAAATTGCTAGTGGGGATTTGTGGGTCTGTGGGGTCAGGAAATTCAAATTGGTGCATCCCTGACAATACAGGAAAATATATTCAATTAAAAACTTTTGGTTGTTATATATAAATATTACTTTACTATCAGTTAAAGTAAACTTGCAAGATTTTGCATAAAAACGAATTTGAAGGATTTTCAAAAAATCACAGTTAGTATTAGACAGAGATTTTGTAAATAGTTAGTTTGCCCATCTTGTAAATAATATCAGACTGAGTTCGTTGTTGTGCTCTGATAAGATACAATACTAATGAAGTTGGCATAAAATATTTAAATAACACTTAAATACGTGTTCTTAAGACTTAAAAATGTCAATAAATATAAAATTTAGCACAACTTATTTTTTTGTTTTTCTAATTAAATTCAATTTGCACTCAATGATATAATTTTTCTGATTCATCAAACGTCCATCCTTTATTCTTAAAGTCAATACTTCAGTGATTCAATGCTCATGTATTGGCAACATACCTAAACCTCAGCCCGGCCCACAGAAAATTTATCCATATTTTCGAACTATGACTTAAGCAGTCAAAATTTGACCAAGTTATGCTTTTCTATTCACTGATGCTTTGTTGAGTCACTTGCCACTCTATACATGAAAACTTCATCTCGAATACGGGATTATCATTGATTTAGTTTAGATGAATAGGAATAGGTCTTTGCTATTTTTCAGTACAATTGGAATACTTAAATACAAAAATTAACATTGTCTATACACATTAAAAACTAATTGAGGTACCTCAAAAATAAGAATGTATTCAAAAGAACGACTAAAATTCAATCATATTCACAATACATTTATCCTAAACTATGCTCAAAGCTTGTATTGTTTGATTAATAAATTTGCTTCAAAAGCTTTTTTAATTTCTTTGGTTATGAAGCATTTATATTTGTTCTTGGCAGTAGTTCGTACTAATTCATCAGATCTGAAAGTGGGTCATATTTTTCTGACCCAACCCAATCCACCCCAAACAACTTTCACGAACAATCCACTCAACTCAAATAGAAAATTTCAGCATGATAATCCTGAAGAATTCTCAAAGTAAATATTTTTGATTTTGTCATCTGATGTATTGAAGTGCTTATATAATAGGTTTTAATGCACCACACCAAGACACTTGATTTCGCGAGAATTTCTTCGTAGTAATGATATATCTTTGTAAATAATGATCTCATATTATAAATTTGCCAATATCAGTGCCGCACCTGACCCTTATTTTGGAAAAGTTACTCGCCCTAACTTCTGACGTATTAGCCTTTCCTAAAAATATGACCCAAACCAGCCCATGAATCGAGAAAACCTGCATCCAACTCTGTAATACACCATTATTTCAGGTAGATAGAAATTTTCAAGTGGTGTTTAGGTTTTTACATTCAAATTATGTGCTGAATATATTTTAAGAGAACAAATATCAACTAAAGTATTTATGTAGATTTACTTAACCTAATTATACGTATTGAAGGTAAACAAGGTTTCTAAATGTTCAAAGATATGAAAAATATTTTATTGTATTGATGGATGATTTGACTTTATTTTCAGAAAACAAGAGACAACAAAAGAATCCTGTCCTCAAACGTGGTAAGTTTGTATTAACTAAACTTTATGTGGATTTGATACATTTACATACCTTTTGAAGTAATTTTAAAATTGATAGTCGTATTGAGTGCCGATGTGACAACAATGCAGAAGAATTAAGCCTTGTGTATACGATAAGTTTTCCCTTATATTTTTAATCGCAAAGCTTACCAACGTTTCCCTTATGTGCAATTATCTCAAGCTAATTTGAGTTTAAACGATAAGTTTTCCCTTAAATATGGGGAAGTCAAAAGCGAAAACTAATCGTGTAAATGGGACTTTTCAACGTTTTTGTAATAATTATCATTTCAATTTCAATATAGTCATCAGAAAAAATGCACTCAAACCATTGTTGCAATGGTTTAGGTAAAAATTTGTACCAATCAAAGTACCTTGCTAACTTTTAGCCTAAAACCACAAAAATTACCTTTTGTGACAGAGAAGCCACGATGCGATATCAGTATTTCTATTAAGCCTAATAATCAATAAATGTAGGTTGTAAGTTGACCTATGGTGTATAAGTTACCATTAAATCCGAGAAAAATGAAATCAAAACGCAATATTAAATAAACAAATATATATATATATATATGTATAAATACTAATCTTTTCCACAAACCGTCATTCCATTTCCAATAATTTCCGTAATATAGTATGTTTTTTTGTGCATGGCCACTAGTAATTGTCATCGGGTATTTGAGAGTATTAAAAAGCACATTAGAGTTTCGGCCCATTTTTAGTGAATAAGGTTGAAATTATTAGGGAACTTTACTTTAAAAAAAATTAAGGTTAGTCTATTGCTTACAGTCAAAATATTCTTATTAATAATGAGGTGATTTCAAGGTGCATTTCTTTGTATTTGGGTTGCTCAATATCACAAAACAGAAGTTTTAAATAATAGCATTTTAATATCAGTTTGATTCCTCATTGTCAATTATTAAGATGTTCGTATTTTGACTTGCTTTTGGTGGTAGTATTTCAATGTTTAATAAGGATTGAAAATTCTCTGCCCCAATTATGTATTAATACGCTGGTGTATTTCTCATTCATTAAAGCGAATTCCAAATATATTAAGATTGTCAAATGTGTGTAATTTTACATTCATCACATTAATACTTTCATGAGTGTAAATTGGATCTTATAAATTTGTTAATGTTTAAAACTATTATTATTAATTTTAAGCTTCTGCATGGAAGTTTAGTTGGACTTAAGCGGTTAACAACATTTATGTACGTATAATTGGGTTACATCTCAATTGACAAAATCAAAAGTAGACAAACTGATTTGATACGATAGTTGTCGACTTTCCAAATTGGAAACACATCTAATTGGGATATGACAGGGTGCGGAGCTAGACGTTAATGTCTAGAGGCCATGAAAATGTTTACGAAGAGCAGTTATTTTTTCAAAGATAGACATTTTTCTATCTCATATACATATATATATATATATATATATATATATATACATATATATNCTGGCACAAAGACCCTAGAATCGATCCCGTGATGGATTCCAGCCACTACTAAACACAACTTGCCTAGCTGCACAATTAATTAAATAATCAAACCAGATAAAGTAGAAATGAAAATTAAATAAACTCCAAAGAATTTATTGTTCATCAAAATTATGGTTGAATCAAAGCTATTTATAAAATTTCTACAAAAAGTACCTGCCGATTTTAAAATTCAAATGATTCGTCAGCCAATATGGCTGTTCATACGTAAGCGTTAGTTTGCTCAATTTAATTTGTCAATTATCTCTTGATCAGCTAACAAGTTTTTTATTTTGACCAATATTAAATCTTAGTTGCATTTTACAAAAATAACTAAAGTTCATTAACTAAATTTTTACAATTAATTTCAATTAATAATCATTTGACGTTATTCAGCTTTAGTTGCCTTTTTGGATGATGCTACACTAATTCAATTGCAATTAAAATAACAATAACAAAACACAAAGAGACAGGTTAATAAAAAAACAGTAAATTTTGCAGATTTTTGCAATTACGCCAGAAATTTACGTTTTTGTTGTACCCAAGTATATACTGGTTTGCTAGTAAGTTGTGTTTTAGTAGTTTTTTAAAGGATATTATATTAGATGCTTTATGGACGTTGACATGTAATTTGTTCCATTGCCTACATGAATTGTTGTAAACACACACAGGCAAAACTTATTTTTTATCTATATGTTGCTTTTGAATTTATTTGCTCTTCTGCTATAGCTAAAATGTTTGCTTAAAAAGTAATGATTATGTAAGCTGGTGTAAGAATCGATGCTCTATGTACAAAATCATGCTTGCCAACACTAAACATTATGCGGATTGACCAGCTAAATGGACTATTTAACTGATCAAATTGTGTGATGTTTAAGGTGCCTAATAATATACATAGATATCTGAGCTTACTCAACACAAGTGCTTCTACCAATGCCTTACACTTCAATCTGTTTCAGTAATGCCTTCTGCCATTCTCTGCAACTTTTTTTGAATTAAATTAGCATAGCTTAATGTAGTGTCAATCTCAACTACCAAATATGATCCAGTTTCTGATGGCTTAATAATTGGAGAGTAAGCTGAAACTTTTATGGCAACGTTTTTTACTAGTGCTCATCTTTCATTGGGTGTAAGGACAAAAAATTGCGTTTTGTTCATGTTCATAAAATCATTATTTTATCTATGTTTTCTTGGAGGCTTCTTGTTGCTTTTATTGGGCCAACATTATGATTTACTATACAAATTTCCTCTGCATTTGAATTAGTTGGCAGTCTTTTAAATAGTTTCTTAGGTCATTTATGTACAAATTAAACAACACAGGACCAAGAGCATTTCCTCAAGGTGCACAGCATTCTCTGGTTTTGTAGTCTGAAAAAATATTGTTCACTTTTACTCACTGTTCCTTATGGTTTAAAAACTCTTGATAAACATTTCAAATGCTTTGCTTAAGTCTGCCAAAGCTACACTGCTGCAGATGTTTTCATTGAAATTGTAACAAACATTTCAGTAAGAAATAATAAAGCATCATCTGAACCTAGGCTGTGTCTAAATCCAAACTGACTTGAAGAAAGATGTTATTCTTACTAATATAAGTATTTATTTGCTGGTAAAGGATCTTTTCAAATATTTTGGAGAGTGGATTTGTTACAGCAATAGGTCTGTAGTTCAAGCAATTATGATTATATCTTTTTTTCAGAATAGGAGTTATATCTGCTTGTTTTAGGCATAGAGGAAATCATGATGTGTGTAAAGCAAAGTTGAATGTGAATAGCAAATGCTCAGAGAAACATTTGAGATATTTTTTTTTTAAAATATATATAGGAATTCCACAGCTTCTGCTTGAAATTCTTGTATCTAATTGGTGTATTGTTTTTAAGAAATCAAGTTTGGTAATGTAACTGAAGATAAGGTGCTATCAAGTTGTGAGATTTTGTTTTTATATCTTTTTTAATATCCATTATATGATCCAATGTTTTTAAATATGGAATTTATATATCCTGCAACTATCTTATGATTGTTTACTATTTTTCCATCAAAGATAATTTCCTGAATGTATTTCCACAGATTGTATTTTTGTTCAAAAGCTGTTTTTTGCCTTTGAAAATCTTTCATATATCATTGAGGTTTACATTGTACGACTTTGCTTTAGTTTAGAAATTTTGGTTTTAATATCCTTGTAATTGCTTATGTCTGCATTGGTACAGTCTTTGCATACTTTCTCCTAAATGTCTCTCCTTTTAACTTCTTATGCTTCAATATCTTTATTACTTACCTTTTAAAGGCCTCCCAATCTTAATATATTTGTATTTGTATGGAGCTTCTATATTTAATCAGTGATTTATTTGCTATATTATGAAGTTTATCATTTTGCTTTCATCTTGCATATTGTAAATTGCGTCCCAAGCAAAGTTGTTCAGATTATCAAGGAAACTTTTTTCATTAAAATTTGCGAACTGCATGAAAAATTATTTTCCTCTTGCTAGCTTCCCTTGTTTCACTGGAAATATAAATTACCCAGATTGTGATCAGAAAACGACTTAAAGATTTTGGTGCAAAATGTTGTCTTCTCAATATTAGTTATTTAAGTAATCTGAGTGCTTTTCTCTAGTTCTTATTGACTTGTTTATTACACTCATCTGTTGTTCATCATATAATTTTTTTATATACCTTGATTCTTTTGGCACAAGGAAATCAATATTATAGTCGCCTAATAGGATTACTTTTTTGTTATTCAAAACTGTATTTTGTATTTCATTAGTTTAAAATTCAATGAATTCATTAGTATTCAGTTTTCATGCGAGTAACCTAAATTAATTAGTGAGGATTTATATTTGCTTGGGTTTCTAATTCCTACCCAAAGTGTCTTAAGGCTAGTGTGGGATCAATAACAATGAGCCTCCGCCTCTGCCTTCTCGATTTTTACAAAATGCTTTGAAATTTATTTTGTTAGATTAAAAATAAATCCATCTGTATTACCTTGGATACATTTTTTCCGTGAAAGCATATATCGTATGTTTGCCTAATAATTCATATAGTTCTAATAGTTTGGGGTGATGAGCCGAGACACTTTTTTTTTAAATAGGCTATTTTAACCTTATTACTGAACTTCTTGGAGGATGATTCTAATTCACTAATGTCATAAATAGGTGGTCCTGGATTTTTTTTCATATCTCCTGCTTGCATTAAGATTGTATTTAAAAATGATGTAGCATAATTGTGAAAATTGCATACATTACTACAAAGTTTGGAAAAACTGATATATCTAGCTATAGAAAATTTAGTACATACTACTTGCTGAAACTGAATATCCCGGATATTTGGGGAGGTATTTATAAACAGAAAGATAAGAAAAAAGTAGTACCTTAATTTTTTGAACGACATGATTAAATGTAGAAGCTAATGAGTTTTTGCAGTAGAAAATGTACTTCATTAGTTTTTACAGTCTCAGGAATGTACAATAAAGACTGGAGATTTGTTTAAATAATATTTTCCTTCCCCGAAATATGTAATGAACTAATATCTGAGTTTTGGCATATCTGACACTTATGGCATGCAGTATCTGAATTGTAATCTGGAACTTTTCTTAGAAGTCACGCTAATTTGAGCCTCCAATAATATTATGTACACCTTTGTCTAAAGTAAGATTTTTTGTTGAAATCCGTAATTTTTAAGTTTATTTGGTAAAATTTCAGAGCTCATTGAATTAAAGGCTTTGCTTAAGTCCAGAAGTGCTATGCAACTGGATTTATTTTGAAATTTTTTTGAGGATATTTTTTCAATAATTGAAATAATTGCATCACCTGTACTATGCTTAGCACAGAAACCATAAGATAAGATAAGATAAGAGATTCTATATTCAGATAAATGTTTACAATTCAATAACTGATAATTTATCTGAATAGCGTCATAAATTACAAAAAAGTAACCAATCTACAAATCAACATACATTACAAAAAGTAACAATTCTTACAGGCTATGGATGAATTACTTTATATTGCTATTTTAATGACGAGTTATCGTATAGTCATTGTTGTAAAATTTAAATCCTAACCATGATGTACCTAAAAT
>CABFPE010001070.1:119697-134902 GCA_900660155.1 Hofstenia miamia | reverse complement strand
ATATATATATATATATATATATATACGGTTTCAATTATCAGTGATTTTTTAAACATTTTATTTAACTTGAACTTATGATAAGCAAGTGAGAATTAAAATAAGGGTTATAATTACACATTTATAACTATAGACATACTTATAAATTGATTAAAATTTGAACGACTACGACCAAACACAATGTTACATTAATTTAAACATATAAAATTTATTCAATTTTCCCCATTCGCATAAACGGACCTGTATCTTCATTGAAAATTCGAGCGGGCTCAGGGCCAAGTTAAAATAAAAAACGAAACATCCCTTATCGCAACAACATGTAGCTCATAGATGCCCCATTATTAAATCCACAGAGCTAATCTTGGGGAAAAGAGAATTTGAGAACGCAGTTAAATTATACATATTTCTCGTAGTAGCCACTTTATAAGACATCCAATATTATTGGATGCGCAGAGAAATATCTTGTGAAGGCATTATTTCAATAAATTGGCTAGTAAATCAGGCGTATAACCTTACTTCAGCTCGATCACTGGTGAATTATACAGGGAAGGAGTGATGGTGAAAACCTGCGATTAATTGAGAAAAATGTCAGAAATGACAGACATCTCAATGACGGAATAATCCTTTCACCCAAAACTATCATAAGAAATAAATTATTAATTGAGAATAAAGAACTCTTTTCCCCATTGAATAATCAATCATTATCAGTTACTGCAAGTGACTGGAAGACCATGCCGAGTTCATACCTCACAACATTATGATCTGATTGTTTATTCAGGGAGCATGAAAAATTAAACTCATCACTTCATAACATGCATACATTCGTTCAATTAAATTCATTAAAAAAATTTGATAAAAAAATTTCTAATATCTCTTAAAAAAGAAAAATAGCATTCCCGCTATTACATTGACATTAATTATTGTTTAAAATTATGCCGGATTCAAAAGAGAACAATACATTTAAATCTAATTATATTAATCTGTACATTAAATAAAATCTCACTTTGCGATTATCTATAAATAACGTAGAACAAAATAGATTTGAAATGCGTATGAATATTTAAAAATACTACTTAGTAATGAAGATCAGAAATATTTGGAATAGATTAGAAAATAAAAATAATTTCCAGTAATTGATTCTCCCTCCAAACAAAGCAAAGCAATTTCTATTATAATTCATAATTTAAGCATCTCTTTTCTAAAATTTAATAGACAATAGCAGATATTTCAATGGGTCTCAATAAAAACAGTAATTCAAGGATGCAGTCTCTCAATAAACTATTATTACCTTAAAAGATTTTACAAAATTATATATTTTAATACATTATCGACGATGTACTTAAACAATATATTATTTAGCTATTTCCAGTTAAAAGGAAACTAAACGTAAAAGGGAAAGTTTTATAAATAAACGAGTTTTTAAATTTTAAATTCAGAAGCTAATTGAGGAAATATTGAAACACAGTTATATATGCTACTGAGTTAGAAATAAAATATGAATTTTGGTTAGTACAATTTTTTGGGGAAATGCAAATTACACAATGCGTATGTACAAAGCTATTGCATAAATTTGGATTTATCTGAATTTATAATTATTTTGACATTGCCAGTCTTTCTCACTCAACATCAATTTGAAAATTTTAAATATCAAATATAATGTTGACGCATAAATTATGAATTTTAAGTACAAGTGACACTCTTTGTTTAAAAAAAGCAATTAAGCAGTATTACATTTTTGTATAATTTTATTTGAAAATATATAGTAAGTGTTTAAAAATTTGATTGAAAAAAATTGGTATTAACAAAATGTCAAAAATCTGTCCCATTTGGCAAATTTTAGCTATGGCTAATAATAACGCATTGTAACAATGTCAAAAATATCAGCCTACAGCAAAATGATGTTGCTGGTGAGTTTTTTTAATAATGCAAAATTGAAAGAATATTTTAAAAAATAGATGAATGCATTTTGAAAGTGAACGTTTAATTAGAAGAGTATAATTGATTTTGGGAAAACAATCAATTGAAAAAAGAAGAGAACCATGGTGAGTTTAATTTGTCGGGATGGGGCTCACACTAAGGTACACATTGAGAAATAGCTAGTGCAGCATTAAAGACTTTTAGTGAATTGCAGAAATACAAATTTATCCTTGCAAATTTTTCCATTATCAAATAAAAGAGAAAGTAATTTCTAAGGATCTAAATAAATCAAATCAGAGTTGCTTTAACTCAAATCCGATCTATGTAATCAGAAAGAGAGCGTCCGGAGAACATGGAATGGAACTCAAGCACACACGATAATTACCAACAACAAAGAAAAAACATACACTGGAAACTGCTTGAAAAGTCAATAAATGATATTTCATATAACCACTAAACCAATTAATCTCAACCATCGATAAAAAATAGAGGTCAAGATTTTGGTATTGAGGTCCTTTTTCAGAGACATACTTCTGAGGGGATAATTTGGCACCTCAGACTAGTAATGTGAACATTGGAGTATTGCCAATTTTACAATAAATGTATATAAGCTTTACATTAGTTTACATACGTAAAATGTATATGCATATTTTACACTACAATATGATGTATACTATTGATAGCGGTCTAAGCTAGTAAAATATGAAGAAGGCCATAATACTAATGGAAAATGAATAAAATTTAAAATAAGAAGGCAATTAAGTATTGTAGACTGAGGTGATACAACGGATGATTTTAAAATCACAAATTAACGGCGAACCAAGAAATAACACAGAAAAGAAGAAATTACAGATCTGGTAGTTTCAAAATTATACAAGTGCAAAACACTAGAAAATAGCTGTGAAATGCACATTAAAGCAATAGTTTCAAGAGAACTTAAACATGTATTTTGAAGACAAAGAAAACGAGTGAAGTTATTACAGGCTGAAGGGGTTGTCTGGATGAAAAGGGCAATTAAGGCTTTTGATAAGGAAACAATTTCTTTCATGTTTTCGCACAAGCAATGAAAGTTGCAATTGAGTTAAGAGGAAGAAATGGCAAAAAATCTAAAATAGAACCAATTATATTTTAAACGCAACAAAGACGGCGAGGAAATTAATTGGGTGCACTTAAAATAGAAGGACTGACATTCAACAGGCCTCAAATTAGAACCGTCTTCCCAATCAGATAAATGAGTTAATCGCCTCAGCGAAATGGAGATTAGGGATAGTTTCTGATTGGATACGTCACACGATATTCATCAAATTTTAGAAAGTTAACTATAAACACATTAACATGAAATTTTCCATAATCTCACAAGTGGACGCAATTCTTTTCCTATTTTTTTAATACACACACAATGGTGTGATATGAATTAGAGAATATATGGTTACACGCAAAACACACAAATAAATTAAATGATATGGTATCTGGAAGGGACAGTAAATATATTAAAATAATAATGTACTCTAGTTTATAATGGGATGACAGTTATAAATGATATTATAAAATAATAATGGCAATACCATTAAACCATTGACTTTGACAGGTCGTATAATAGATGATGATGCAAGCAATCAATAGGTTGATCGTCTGTTTATATATCAATCAAATCAAATTTAATGATCGATCAAATTCAAAAGATATTTCAAATTAGAGAAAATATTGGTAAAGCAAAACTGTGATAGACCATTCAATGGGTTCGGTAAAACTACAAAAAACTAGGTGGGACCTAAAAGGCAAAACTCTATTAAACAAAATAAGAGTGGAAATGGTATAACTAATTGGTAAGAAATTTCATATTGCAATTGTTAGGAAACAAGTAATTTAGACGGGTCAATTATGGGTTCATATTTATCTCTTGCAATACATGTATATAGAAGACAATTGTATAATGAATAAACTAGCTTGACATGGGATGACATTTTTGGACTCACAACCCACACCACAATAAAGGTCCACAAATTCCATAGCACACCACAGGAATAAAAAACTGCCCCTCAAATTCCCAAAGCAATTTTATTGAAAAAATATTTCAATACAGAACGTTTGTAAGCAATGAGAATTTTATACATATTTAAATATGTATATGCATAAAATGTAATATACGTAAAATTTTACAACTTAATGACTATATTTACCATAGTCTTATTCTGTAAAACATTTTTTAAAGTTTGAGATTTGATAATTTTTAGAATTATTGGGGCTAGCTACGAAAATTTTTGACCCACAAATTCCCACAAACTAAAATTTCAACCGACACCATACTACATGTGGTATGGTGTGGTATGGTGCGGCGTGGTGTGGGGATCTCACTCCCATGACAAGCCTGCTAATAAAGTACCTCGAAATATTTAAAATAAAGACTATGCAGAGCTGTAAACATTCAGAAAATGTAATTTTCAAAGCATTTTCTGAGTTCAACTTAACATGCTGATAACTGCTATAAATAACATTTGTTGGGAGCGTCAGACATTGATACTGTAAAAATAAGTATGATTAAAATTAATGTGACAGAAGCCTTCAAATGCGATATAATTATGCAAAATTCCAGCAGTAGGTGTCAAGATAACCAGGTTTTTGATAACAAACTCATAGATATATTTGCCGAATTAAACAAAACTTTAATACATTTAAAAGTTATATTAAAAGATGTAACATAATCTACAATTCATAGCAGACCATGAAAATTAAAAACTAAAAATCTTTAAATCTTAAACTAGTTTGTAAGCACATAAATGGCAAAATGTATTGGAAGTATGAATTGATTACCTGGCACAACATACTGTGTGTTTTTGGTATGAAATGTAGAAACAAACTTTTCATCCCTCCACATCCGAAGTTCGTAATCGAAGTCATTCAGATATATCTCACCAGAATTAGGTCGCGACCATTCCACCAAAACGCTGTTCCTTTGAGACGGGCGAACAGATAAATGCGTTATTTTAACTAAATTAAAAAATAGTTGATTCGCATATACAATATAAAAAATCAACTTTTAAAAAATCAACTTTCTCTGTTCAATTTCAAGACGATATATAAGAAGCGTGAGGATAAAAAAACTTTGAAAATTTATATATATATATATATGAGAAGAAATACATTTTAATATATTTCATAGTAAATGTATGCTTAAACGTTTTAGTAGGACAGACTAAATCAGTTCACATTAGAACTCATTAATTATATCCTAATAACCCAATTCTAAGAAAGTGACTGACAGGGAATTAATGGAAGCGAAATTAAATTTAAATAAATTTACATGTTTTTGCATGTAATATGGCAGTACTCAACCGAAAGATTTCACAATTTCTTCGATTAGTATAGCAGGAGGGTATCCAGAAATTTCTAATAAGAACAATAGTTCTTCAAGTTTGCATTAGAGAAAAGTAATTTACCTCGTTTTTTAGTTGTAACATGAACTGTAGAGCAGTTCTTTTTCACCAATGGATTTGACGTAGCGTTGTTCTCACTGCATATTGAAACCGAGTAAACAGTGCCAGGTTGTAAACTATGAATAACTTGCACGGTGCCGTCAATCAACCTAGAATCCTGATCGCGATTACAAAGGGGACAGTTGATGCTGTATTTCACATCCCTGCCTGAATTCAGCGGCGGCTGCCATCTTAGAGTGATAGAATTCTGATTTGATGTCCAATTGACATTTCTAATGAAACATGTTTAAAAACAAAACAGATCATTATGAAATGCAGTAGAGAAATATATAACATCCATCAATTTGCTAACTTATAGCATACATTTTAGCTGTCAAAACCTGTTAAGCTAAAATTAGAGGGTTTCATACATCGAATTGAAAACATTATGTTGTTAGTAGTGAAAACATTTCACGACTATACAGGCATTTTGTAAACAAGCAATAGAAACAAATTCTGTGAAGCAAACTAAACATCTTTTTCGCTTACAATATAAAAGAATTTAAACCAAACCATAAATTACATCATGCTTTTACTAACCAGCAGAACAACAAAACTTTTTGTAAATGTAGTTATTAGTGTTTTATACTGCTCTTACATAGAATGACTAGAGATTTTTAAGATACGAGACCGAAGTTAAGAAAATCAGATCCGAAAACACACACACACACATATATATATATACTAATACCTCCCTCTATGTATTTTTTCCACATAACCATATAAGCTGAATTTCCCACATAAATTCCTGAATTTTTGTAGGACATAGTCTTTNTATATATATATATATACACTGGGTGTAACAAATATAACAAGACACTTGCAAAATGAAAGCAAAAAACTGTAGTTACGTGACTGAACATCAATGGATGGAAATAAAGACTGTGATGGTTCGTCTTGGTGCAACAGCGATGTTATAACTTTAATCAGTTTGGGGTTCAATATTTTCATTCAAATGATTAAAATCGTCATTCCTATTGATCGTTACTCAAGAATTATGACCAGAGACTGACTAGAGTTATAAAGATATCCAACTCTACGAGCGTAAACAAGAAAAAAGAATAATTGATTGAAAGGTAGTGATTTGGATTCACTGTCGAGTTCTAACTTTGAATTAATTTAAACTAGAATAGAGTCTAAATCTTTTCCAAAGTCTTTACGACCGAGTTACAACATGGTGCACCGTCTGACTAAAGAAGAGCGAATAAAAGCAATTCAACGTTATTACGAAACACGGAACGCAACACAGACTGCCCGTTTAATTGCTAATGAACTTCACCGCCCAGAGCCAAGAAGACAAAGTATTGTTGAGTTAGTTAAGAAATTTGAAGACACCAGCTGATCAACTGCGATGCGGTCGACGGTCGACAGCCAAGTCTACAGAATTTCAAACACGTCTTTCTGCCCTCAAGAAGCAAATCCTACACGCAGGCTTGCCCATCAACTGTCTGCCGATGGCGATACAGTGTGTCACATGACAATACAGCGAGCTTTAAAAGACATGTGCTTGCACGCCTATCGCCAAGTACTTCTTTATGCACTTCGTGAACACTTTCTTCTTTTATGATTCATCGTTTTGGACATTATAAGTTGTCTTAGATTCGCTGCACTGTATATTCTACTACTACGAATGATTCGTTTTTTTATTCCTACTCTTACGAATAAAATTAGATTTCTCGTAAAATGAAGCGTCTGGTTACTTTTGTTACACCCTGTATATATATTTGAATGGGCTTGAATAAGCATAAATAGGTAATTATTAAAGCCATTAACAATGACTAATTTACAGCTGAAAACTCCAACATAATTCACATGTGTAAATTTCACAATATGACTTGGAAAAGGAACCTTAAATCAGTGAATACTGTAACACTTAACGAAGATAAAATCTAAGTTGTCACAATCAACAGGTTTCTCGTTCTTCTAGTGCAATAATTTTGGCTAATAGGCGAAGGAAAATTCACTTCCCCAAGTGATATTGTTTCTGCCATTTGACTGAATGGGGCAAAATGAATAAAAGCTCCTCTCATCAAAACAAAGTGTTAATAATTCAATATGATAAACGATCAATAATTCAACCAGCTTTAAGTGTTTGTTTGCTCAGGCAAACTATTAAAACTAAAATCTTGGAGAAGGTAGAATAAACAGTTTATTTATACGCCTTTGAAATATAGATGTTTTCATTTATAAATACATACATCTCACATTGTGATTGGTAGAAGCTCAACACGAAACACATCTTGAAATTTGAAGTTATAAAATAATGGGGTCATATCGACAAGACGTCCAATATTTAAAAATTCGGGTGCAAACAATGAGGTAACCAAACTAAATGAAATGAGAAATTGTTTAAAAACAGCTTAGTGAAAAATAATCAAGGCTCAGCATGATTCCAAAAGCGACTTTTTTGTTAAGTTTTTCCATTCACTTTATGAGGAGAGCCGCTGATTGAAGGAGAATTCTGATAGATTACTTTTTTAAAATGTAACATTCTAATTTTCAATTGCAACATTTACCGAGTAATGCAATAAGCTTTACGTAATTAGACTGTGATTTGAAATAGAAATTCTTTGATAAAATTTAGTAAACAGAAAGAAGCGATATTTTAAGAAAAAACATTGACATGCATAGAAAAAGGGGACATACTTTTATATTAGAGACTGGTTTAAAGCACCGTCAGACATTAAATAATTAATGAGTGTTGGACATAAAATTGAAATCAGAGTTTTAATTAAAACAGACCGAAGAATGGGACTGTCAGACGACAATAAAAGATATTTACCTACAATAACATATCAACGGCTTTACAGTGGGAATAATGGACCAGTAATTAATTGTCTGAACGTAATAAAAGAAACATTCCAAATACAATTTCAATAGAATTTACTTTGGAGAAAATACCAGCAAGAGATATATACAAACCCAGGTACAAAAATGCAGAGCTGATATTAAGTATTTTGAATATTCCAGTAACTGCTATGATATACTGGGACATGAGCTGGTCTTGGACAACTTAATTTCTTGGAATTACGATGAAATACTCTGTAAAATAATTAATGTAATATACTTAGGCTTGGGCTTAACCATTTAACGGCCAAGCTAATATTTTTGGAGATTTTATGAAATTTTAGCGCAGAAGATAAATACAAATACGAGCAATTTTTATTTAAACCCTTTTCCAAAGAAATATATACTTTAAAATAATAAGGAGGCACCTATAGATGCCAGTGAGCATACAATATATCCTAAGGCATTTTAATTTGTGACGATTATAAAAGGAATTATATTTGCATCATTTAGAGGTGTCACTGTGATTTCCCGGGTTAAGTAAAAATTACCAAGACCATTCGAATAATAATATTTAGAGTACAAATAAGTCTGCATAAGAATGCAAAATTTTCGACATTGCTTTTAAAAAGGCTTCAATCAAAGAATATATGCCAAAGCCTGTCACTTAATGATACCAAATTTTATACACTAGACTACCTTGGAGGTCCGTACGGTTGGTAGCAACCTTTGTCTTTAGCATCATTACTCGCGCGATAATACCCAGAAAAGCAAACGCAGTGAGTTCGATCGCCTCCTGTGGTGTAAGAATGCTGTGGACACTTCTCACATCTTTTTGAAGCATCTGTGCTTTTATAGTAGCCCTCTTTACATACTAAAAATACATTAAATTTACTCAAACTATATGATGATAAATAGCATGTATGCATAACAAAAACGATTAAACTATTAATTCCAGCTGAATACTTTTTCATACATGCATTCATTACGTTTCCAAATTGAAATGACGCCCACCTGAAAAGTTTCATAAAGTCAACAAGAACATCATTAAAATTGATTTCGATTAAGAAAAACACATTACATTAAATTTACTCTGCATTGTTGGTGGCCACTCGTGTTTTATACATGCCCTTGATGCAGTATTTATAGAAGTTTAAAGCTATCCGCCAATTAATTTAATTGAAGTAAACTTATCAATCTAAAGAAGTTGGTAAAGGCGATATATTATACTAATATTAACCTAATGTACCTCAGAAATAGAATTGGCGATTTCTTCTCGACACTCGATTATACCCAAATGGGGTAGGCTTTAACAAGACCCGATAAAAAAACCGACTAGTATTTAATTGAAATTTCATTTCTGTATTTGTTATGAAAAATATATCATAAGCTGCATTAAAATTGATTTAAAGAAGATAAACATACAATTCTTAGCTCGTAGCCATTCCAAACCTACAATTTTATTGGCTCGAATCCGAATTTGGAAGATAATGCTTTTCTAAATACCATAGATTGAAGACAAAATTATAATATCAACCCGAATTTGTACTTAATAGCCAGATGCGATTCGATCCTATCTCTGATATCCTTTAATAACACATTGATTGCCGTGTATCCATATATTGTATTCAGTTACGTCCGAAATGTGCCACGTATCCATATTAATATATGAGATGGTTTTAAAATGGCTGTGGCAGTCAATGTGTTAAAAAATAACAAACCTATCACTAGGTTTGTGCATTTTATCTTAATAATAGATAATTTCTGTTTCCATTTTGGTTGTAAACTAACATGCAAGAGACCTGCTACTCAATTTTGTTGACATTCGCATGAACAGTACCTTCTACTAGTTTGATCTCTACCCTTCCGATTAAGATCTTTTAAAGCACAAAACAGCACGAGAATTGTGAATTTTGAACAAAACAGATGATAATTAATTGGGAATTGAATTTGCATTTGTTTTAGAGAGGCTACACTTTAGTGCTTTTCATTTTGCATTATTAACTAGTTCAAGTAGATAATGGAATTGCAACAACAAAGTGGAGTTTACAGGGCAACATTAAAACAGAGAATTATGCATTTAAATCATTCAAATCCAATCAATACCTAAAAGTGCAGAATTAGTGAACTCGGCATGGCTATTGCAGGAGCATGATATACAGGGTGCCCTTAGAGTCTGAACACACTGGATATCAAATATTTTTAGTATAAATTCCAATTAATAGTATTGCCCTTATTTGAATCATATTTTCAAAATGAATTGCATCATAAATTTCCTAATCAATTTTGCCATTGTCTAAACAAATGAACTTTTTCCAGGGTGAAGAACATTAAATTCGTCTGCTATCCTACGATATGAACATCCTTCGCAACCCTAAGAACTAGCAGTCTAACTCTTGTTTCTTTTGGCAAATCCGTACCTGATCTATGGAAGCAAAAAATATAAATAATTTTAAAGCCTAAACTGAAAAATATGTAATTATCCTGTAAATCTAGACTTTGCAAACACCCTCTTGCCACTGAATATCGGGAGATATTATAGCAGTGTAAAATTATTTGATTATATAAACCTATTGTTGCAGTCAACTAACATGCAATTAAGGCAAAACTTTTTAAACAAACGAAACTAAGGACTAGTAATCTATTAATTTTCATTATATAAAGCAAGCTATTAACAGAATTTAATAGTTATATTCTACAATAAGATATTTGCTGTGTTTACTATTATTTGGAGAGAAAATAGACATAATATATCTGTTTGAAACTATGCCTGGCTCAAAAATTTTTCCAAGTCTGCTCAGCTGGCCCTTCCCGACCCGGACCAACCAGATAGTGTAAAAAAAGTGACCCAATCCATGGGTAAGCATGAGTCAGTCGTTTCGTTCCATGTCACTCTAAAACCTTAAAACCCAAGTGTTATTTCCATTCGATGTCGCTTGCGAAATAAATTTCCATATTGATTATTTAATGCAAATTCAAAAAATCATTCGACAACACGTAAAAAAATTAAAAGTTGATTAAGAAAATTTAAAAATATAACAAAATATTAAAAATATTGCTGATTGTTTCAAGTACAAAGCACCTGCAAAGAAGAGGTTCATAAACAATATTGTATTCGAACGATTCATAAGTTTTTTAGAAGAATATATGGATAGATATAAACTTTATTTATAAGATGCTTGGAAATGATATTAATAGAAAAAATTTTAAAACAATTCAACTTAGAATCAAGCCCAGCAGCATACTTGGAGCTAACAAATTACAAATGCATAAACAATGAAATCGAACACATATCGCACAATAAGACAGAATAAATCGAGAGTAATTTTCTAAATGAGGGCAAGGATCGCTAATTGCTAACAGCTTAAGATTGAGATTAGAATAAATACAATGAATATATGTCAACCGGCAAACTGGTGACAGCACGCCACTTCTGCACAAAACCTGAGAAATTGACAGGTCAGATGCTATTTCAGAGCTGAATTCTGATATTATAAATACGAACAAATCTAAAAACAATGACTACATGTTGTGTGCACACGTTCTCGCCAACAGTTTGTTCACGAATCGCACAAAAATAACATTCGCTTTTGTCAGTGTTTATCTTTTACCTCAGCGTGATTGTGACAGGGTCACTCGATGAGGTGAGTTACAATAATTTTCTTCAAACTTTAGAAAAAGTTTTCAATTGGTCAAATAATAGAATATTTATAATTAAATCAAATAGCAAGTTGATGTACAAAATAATGATGAGAAACAACATTTGTCGTATGTGTAAATTTAAAGTTAAAACTGAAAACGCATATAGTTTTTAGTTTACAAAAAAGACATACCATTGCAACGCGTTGAATCCTCGGAAGGCTCATAACCGCGCGCACACATGCAACTTTCTAAAGTCTTCAACTCTCTTTCATCCCATCGTCCGGTGGATGTGCACGTAAGCCATGGGAAGCCAACGGCATTTTCAACGCAACGCCCCTTTACGGACTTTCTAGGTCGCAGCGGAGCTGGTGTTTCCTCGAAAACTGCTAAACTACTTGTGATTCTTGGGCATTGCTTAATGGTGACAGTGACAGAATGGATGCTACCACATGCACCTGTGTCTCGAATAGCAAGATACAAATATGAGCCTGAATTTCGGGACGGTTCAATCTAAACACAAATGAAAATAAACATAGGCTACATATTTTTCTGTGTAGGGGATTACAGAAATTGAATAAATATGAATGAACGTATTGGATAAATGGAACACTTTAAAAGTGTAAAACTATAAAAGCATTTGGACAATGCATACCTCTGCAAGTAGCTTTCAAATGGTCATTTATTTCACTAAATGCATTTACTGTCATATTAAACACCCTTCATTAAGGATTTTCCACTTTACAATTTTACGATTTTTTCAGAGGTAAATATAAAATGTTTGTCCATGAAATAATAGGAAATAATATTATTTTTCTATAGAATGGAACCTGTTGCACGGTTCATAAAAAATTTCTGATCTCCTTTGAATAAAGTTTTTGCACAGAACATCATAAATCCTTGCACTTTTTGTAGTATATGATTCAATTCTGTATAAGCTGCAAATTAATTATCATTTTTAAAAATTTTAGGAAAAAACCATCTCCCGTTCAAAATTTTCTTGGACAGCGCATGCATAAACTTAACGTGATGGACAAAGTAGAAATACAAAATTCGAAATTAATGATTGCTAATGAAGTGTCTGTTATACATGTCCTGTGAAAAATCAAAGTTGGTGTGTTAAAAACCTGTAAACAAGCATTAATTAACAGACATTGGCGAAATTCCCACTAAATCTACTACGTATAATTTATTTTAATTAAATATTAATGTTGAATACACATACATGTGTTTTGGTAAAGGAATTAAGATATCTATAAAAATTAGTATAAGTGGGAGCATCTCGCATAGAATTGGAAAACAAAGAGATTGGAGGTTAATGGTTTAGAATTTAGAAAACATTAAACTGAAAGTATAACAATAAATTCTAAGCAATAAAATCCAAAACCTGCGAATTCAGTCGCAAGTTTAGTAGACTGACACCAAAGAATTTAATGTCAAATTATTGTCTAAATTATGTCTCCAATTTAACGTTATTGTTTTCCAAATCGTCTGTAATTTCAAAATGGTTTGCTTTGTTACTGACTAGCTATTCAAACAGTAAAACAGGCATTGTCTTAAGTGTTAAGATGAAACTTTTGCTCAGTAACGCAAATATTAATTAAATTGGACTATTCGTTGTCATTGCGATTTACAGTAATATTTACGAAAATGAAGCCGAAAATTCACTCCGCCGCAGGCCAGTAAAAAGTTACAATGGTGTGATTTCTTAAATCACATGTTGGCCTTCCGAGGGTTAATGATAAACAATCATTTCTCCACATTCTACAATCAATTGTTTGATGGAAATCGAAAATGCAGAATGTAGACCTACAACAACACAAATATAGATCTAAAGTATTTAAAAATCTATTGTATTTCTATACTTGTGAAACCCTCTTGGTGGAACCTTTGTTTCAAAGCGCATGAAATTACTGTAAAGCCGCAAAAGTGAAGGGAGTTTGTGATACTATTTGTTTCGAATTCCTTGACAAAATTTAAAACAATTCCCTACTTGCATTTTTAGTACTCCAAATTGCCAGGCCTAGGTTGACACTAAGGAAAAATAATTTTGCATGTTACAAAAGGAGTAACAGTACAAAATTAATTTGTCAAAAGCATTAATGTAAACAATACAAATAGAGTTAGTTGGAATTAAAGTGTACACTAAAATTAGAAAGAACTCCATCTTAAAAAAGAGCTATTGACAAGTGTCAAGTAAAACCAAAATTTTAAATCAATAAAATTATTTATAAAATCTAATGAAAAGCCTCTCTGTAACAGCTGCACGCATGCTGTACTTTAATTATCATTTTGGAAAAGAAAAAGGTCGCCAATCAAAGCTGTGTCGCAAATTGCGCCTTGATTGGACATTTATTTAGTTATTTAATTTTCAGAAAAGTGCTGAAGCGATTTGACTGCAGAATGTCTTCTGACAGAAGCGAAGCATTGCACTCAATCTCAAGCTTAGAAATTTAGTGTTAAATATCTGCAGGAAACACTTCTGTAAACAATAAAAATTTCGTAATGATAAACATCGAATAAATGCTATAAATTACATAATCAATAACAACTAGAAGTGGGATCCGAATAGTGAATTGAATATACCGGATATCGGATAATTCCGAATAATTTAACTGCCAGATACCGGATAATACATTGTTCAGTTATTACTGAAGAACAACCTCATTTCTCAAATAATATCGAGCTCTTCAAGAAAGCTGCTAGCATATTTTTAGCATCGCCATCATCAAGTGTCAGAAGTGACCGATTATTCAGATTACATAGAAATGTATTGTCAAATCAACGAAATTGACTATGTTCTGATATGTCAGAAAAACTTGTTTTGTTGCAGAACAACTTGTGTATCATGGAAAAAATATTTGCACAAGTTAAATTTCACCGGATATCGGATATCCGGATCCGGTTGTGTAATTGACGATTTTACCGGATACCAGTACATCCCTAATAACAACATATGGTCTATTGTTATCTTCAAGTACTTTGAAACTAAAATCTATGTATATTTCCATCATGGAGAAGCCATTTTTAATGTGTGAACCATTTAACAAGAGGCAATAATTTCCAGTAAAAGATTTTAGTTTAAAACTAACAATTAAATTATAATAGGACAATGGCTTGTTAAAAACTATAGTGAGTCACAACAGGGTTACCATTGCGTATTTTTAATTATGGTTAAAAGATACGTCAAAGCATAAAATAGCAAATTATTTAATTACTTCAAAGTATAATTAACATTTTGGAAGGAAATGCGAAAGGAATCAATGAAAGCATTGTTTTTCTTACTGCTCTTTCCAAGTGTGAATACTAAGGACAATCTTGAAAAGAAATCGTTGAAGATAAGAAATAGGATTAGGAATTTAGAAGAATTTTTCCAGAAAGTAAATGATCCA
>CABFPE010001069.1:22470-42756 GCA_900660155.1 Hofstenia miamia | reverse complement strand
ATATATATATATATATATATATATATATATGTTTTAGCAATATTTAAAATTGTGTAAAATTTTCAATGGTAATAATTAAAGTTTTCACTTTAATGTTCTGTAGAATCCCGAAATTCTATTTTCTGCAATTATAATTTTAACCTTAAAAGAATAGATAAAATTAATCAGTAATAAGTGTAGTTGTTTTAGCAATAAATAATAATTAAATATTAAATGAATAGAAATAATTAATCCAGGATAAATATACATGCATTTATATAACGTAAAAGTTTTATTGAATTTTAATATTTAGATATTTCTAGTTTAGGCTTATATAGGGTATTGCAAAAAATGTCGTTTTTAAAATTTTGAAAAATAAAACTTCACAGTGTAGATTAAATGATCCATTACATTGATATTTCTTATCGTGCGCATTATTCAAGTATTATTTATGCACTGTGATTATAGCAGTTTCACCATCAATTGTCACAAAGCTGTGCATTTATCAGTACTTCATTTGACGTTCAACAATTTCAAAGTTAGTATGGATGTTAGGAAACAACATTAGCTGCGTCGATATCCACATGTACCTTGTGAATGAATGGGGTCAAGAAAATATTCCATCAGTTAGGCATATTCAACGCATAGCAAAGCAGTTTCATGATAAGGAAAGAACGGCTGTGAAGAGAAAGGAAGGTTCTGGTCATTCGCGAACGTCTCGTTCTGCTGGGAATGTGGAAGCAGTTAGATTACTAATAGAAGATGATGACTGCATTTATCTTGCATATATTAGCATATATAAATTGTCGGATCAACAGAAAGCAAATTGGGTAGTTATGGCTCACAAATGTTTAGAGCAAAGTCATGGTGGAGTAGTAGTAGTTGATGAGAAATTGGTGTATGCGAAACCTTTGCTGACGCCTTCAGAACAAACGAGTATGGATTAGTACAGATTCCAATCATTTGGCCAGACTACTAGCAATAGCCAGAACAACCATGTCTGCTCGCAAGTTTCACATTATTGTAGTAATAAATTTTCGTGGAGAGCATTATTCTGAAGTGTTGACTGCTGGTGAAATGGTGAATGAAGAAAGATGTTACATTTCTTCAGAGAATTGTTGATATCAGACGCAGAGGATCATTAAAGATAATGCACGACAACGCTACGCCGCACACGGCTAATCTGAGCAGATTATTTTTGGAAGAAAATGAAATCACTGGAGTTCCACAACCACTTTACTCACAAGATTTATGCGATCGGCTAATATTCCGCAATTCTGAGTCAAGCAGACATAATGAAGTTTTTGAAAATCATCAAGGTTTACGAAATTGTTTGAATGATTATCTTGACAAGTTCAATTGTTCCATTTTGACAAGAGAACTTGCTACACTCAGGCAACATTTGGAAATGGTCATTGCTGCTGATGGTAATTACATTTCATGAATTATTATTATTGTCACTCTAAAACCTCTTTTCTTTTATGTATATAATCTTATTATTTGTTTATATACTATTAATATTCAAGTATTTAATTATAAAATATATTGTTTTTCTGATCATCTGAAAAACGACATTTTTTGTAAGACCCTATATCACAATGTCGTCTAACATTGGGTAATTTGAAATTTTTCTTATAATAATCTATTTTAAAATTCATTGGTAATGTTAATTTATTAAATTTATTAAATAAGTACATTACATTATAATGTTTTTCTATGAATTGCATTATTCTTTAGTTGAATGCTCTTCATAATATCCAACAAAATGACAAAAAATTTTTCACTTATTTTATTTTTAGTAAATAAATAAGGGACTAAAAGTAAACGTGTATTTCTAATTTAGGCTATTTGACATAAATGCAGGTGAAATTGATAAACTTCAACATGCTAAGCTTACATTGGAATATTTTTAAAATAATATAATATAGTTGTATAGTTGTACTTGGTGTGTCTATAAAGTAAAAAGATGATTATTTTTACTAGGTGGTTGTGTGTATAAGATTCATTGTAGTCCAAATAATAGACCTATGCCTTTTGTGAGTTGAGTTCAGTTAATTAAATCTACTTCAGTTACCTATCTCAAAGTCATACACGTCATGATTCTAGACAGTTTTTGTGCTGGGCAACAATGGAATTTTGTAAAGAAAAAGCTCGCTTTTACACCTACGTGAAGATGCAAAATGGCATCAGTGACTAAGCAATCCACGAAAAGTTGACTACAGCTTTTCCTGACGCTGCTCCAAGTTATTCCACTGTGTCTCTCTATTGCAAAAACTTCAGGAATAATTCCCGCACAAGTTGGTGTGACCTTCCGTGCAGTGGACGACAGGACATCTCGAAGTGATGAAAACATTGGAAGGATTCAACAAATGGCTTATATTGGAAACAATGAATTTGTACCCTTAATATGCATATTAATATGGTATTTTCGTAATCTAGACTAATATTTGAATAAATTAATGTGCAAATGGTACAATGTGTCATTTATTAACTATGCAAGTCGGTCTAAAATTATGATATTTGATCATATGCTAGCCAAAGCAATTACTCTACTTTTGATAAATGAAAGAATAATTAATAATATTTTAATCAGTTATATTTCAAAATATATGTATATTTCAAAATTTGCAATTAAAAAATAATGTATTTTTTCTTAGAGTTATAACTATTTAACTTTCAAGTCTCCTAAATAATTAAATTAAATTAAAATTTCTGTTGTTAATTATTCAAAGTGCAATATTAATTAAATTATCTTAAGATTTTACCACAATATTTTTCCTGATAGACATAGTAAGCATTTGTATTTTGGTAATTTATCTAATTTGATTTTAATACAAGCATAGAATGTTTTTATAATTCATAAAAAATATATGTTTTAGTTGAATAGCAAATAGCAATTATTACTAGCAATCAGAGTTGCAACTGGGTCTGTGGCTCATAGATTTTCTGGCATGTCATTTTTGTTAACTCCGAGTCTACATTCACAATTATTGAAATTATTTAAACAATAGGCTCATCTCAAAAAATTCTGAATAGTTTCAATGGAGTCAGAAGTTTTCATGTAGATATTCGCTTGTTTCTGTAACAGGGATTTGCGAATTTCCTTGTTTCATTTCGAAATTTAATCTGAATATTCAGGCAATGTATTTGCAAATCCGAATTCAAATCCAAAATTTGAATTCTTTTGCGTAATAACTTACATATCAAAAGCATCTGTTGTTAATAGTTAAGATTCAAAAAAACTACATTGAAATACGAAAAAATTTAGCTGTTTACTCTAAAATAGAAATTTTTGCTCTCGAAATAACTTTTATTTAAATAATTTCAGTAGTTCCGAGAATTTTCGAGATCTGCCACTGTGATATTCCTAGATTCGCATTTGAATCCAACATGATTTCGGATTTGGATTTTATTTCCTGTATTTAAATTAAAATTAAGTTTTCGAAATTCGACTTATGTCTAAGTCCAAATTTTGCAAGAATTAGAAAGCGGTTAAATTATTAAACATAATATGTATTTGCAAATAGAAGAATCTCTTAGAATTGATATTTTAAAATGATGATTTGAATTTGCTAGCGTTTTAAGTTTATAAAGAGTATTTTAAAATTTTTTTATTTCACATGGTAAATCATGGATGTTAGAAACATGTACTTATAATGCGAGGTGAAGATTTCTAATATAGCAGAAGACCAGCCTGCAAGCAACGTTCTAAATTTTGTGGTATACCTGAGGTATAGCCTTTACCCAATATCTAGTTTACTTGTCATGGATGGGTCTTCCTTGAACTCTTTTCCATTTAATTATTCTAAAACTGAAGCTCTTCTTTTCAATTCAGCCAAATCTTACAATCCTCCAAATATTCTTCTTCACAATACCCTAGTCACGTTTAAACCCAATGTACGTGATCTTGGAATTCAAATTTAGAACTCACTCTCCTGGACAATTCACACAACTTCTAAGATTAAGAAATTCGCATCTACATTATATTTACTCAAATCTTCCATCCCAAATTCTTCAAATAGTCACACAAAATTAATACTCTTTAAATCTTACTGTGTTTCTAGTTTCTGTTATGGTTCTCAATGATGGTCTCTCAATCACATTTTATGATGTTCCAAGAAATTATGAGAAAGAACAATTCAAATATTATAGGAGAGAGTGTAAAAATGAATGGGCGAAATTGTAATAAGTACTAATTTAATTGCTCAACCCTCGATGTTCATATTTTCATGGTGAGTAGAAAAAGAAATGCAAAGCTAAATCAGAAGAAAATGTCCAAATATTTTAAGAAGTAACATTACAAGATCAACAAGAAGTTCGATACTGACAGAATGCATTGGGCAGCAATAATTGAATTTAAAACCATCAGATGGTACTAATAAAGATATCCCGTTATCAGACGTACAAGAATCTAATTTTGGAGGCTTTGGAAGAGTTGTCCAGGAGTCTGAGTAATTAAGATCAGGCCATAAATGATGCAACCTCACCCAGGTTCGCCTGAATCAACAAAATATTTACACTGTTTATGATTTGAGGTCGATAGCTATAAGAATCAAAAGCTATTTTTTGCTGAAAATGTCAGTTACAAGACAATGCTCCAATGAAATTGGCTGAAGCCAAGTGACATTTGACTACCTGTAAGATGGCAGAATAACTGGGTATTCGCCTTGAAATAATTGAACGCTATTTAAACTGGATGAGCAAGGTCTCCAAGCTCAACATTACGAATTAATAAAACACCAGAAAAAATCAACAAATAGACTCAAATACGAACTGCTTCCACTTCGCACCATCGTAACTGCACAGCTGTATATTCATCAAAGATGCCAATCCCCAATCACAACCAAAAGCATGAGTACAACTCAGAAAATTATGGTGGAACTCATGCGGCACAGCTTTACCTTAATCAACTGCCGAAATTGCCTTATGCCATTCCCAAGGTGATTGTCGATTTTTCCACAACAATGCAAAGCCACATACAGCAATAATATGAGACAGAAATAGCTGCATTTGGACTGGGATATTCTTCCTCATCCACTGTACAGCCCAGATATGACCCTTACTGTTTAATATCTGTTCCGAACTCTGTTAATCACTCACCGCAAATCATTTACTGATTGCAAAGAACTAAATTCTTCAAATCAAACCCACGATATTTTATAAGGCTGGTATTTGAAAATTGATTGAAAAGTGTCAGTAGATAATGAAACGTTTTGTTAATATTTTTATAAATATATTGTTATTGAACATGGGCACATAAGTTTCCAACCAAATGTATAACATTTGATATGAGCAGCTAATTTAAAAGACACAACAAATAACAGTTGTTACTACGCCTAGGTACGTTGAATTTATTTAAATTCTGAGATGTACAAGCAAATGCAAAATCTGTTTACAAATTCATTCGATAACAAATCAAGTGTTCTCCAGTGAATTGGCCGCTTAAAGCGAAAGCGGTTTAAATACACAAAAGCAGCTACTAAATAAGCGAAAGCAACGTAAGTGAACTCACCATGAATGGCAAGCTTCTAAAAGCATGCTAGCACCCCCCATTCAATAACTAAAAATACTGAAATTATTGATTACAAATGGTTTAAAGTGTGAGTCAACTAATTAAAGGATTAATATTCATTTGTGTTATTCTCTTAGATGTAGCGTGCATATAAACTTCGTTGGAATACAAATTATATAAAATGCGCGCCATGTCTAAGCAATCTCTTTATTGTGGCTGTTAATTTTAATCAATTTACTTTGTAATTTTTTTATTTTCACGTTTGTATCATTTTACACAGTAAAATTCCTTTAAAAGATGTAGCTAAATTTTCACATTTTAGAAAAATTTGCACTATAATAGACCAGAGTGACACATTTGGCACAGGGTCTAATCAGATTGAATATTACAAAAATTTTGAAATAAAATATATCCATGTAATAATTATGTAGCATTTATACAAATACCACCATAAAAAATGAATTTTATACATTAATGTATATTTCGTCCAGTTAAGGTTAAGAAAAAATTAAGCGAATAAGCGTGCATTGCATTTTGTCTGATTAAATACATTTTACTCATTGCAAAGTCGAGTTTGTTTACTTTATGAAGTTTATAAATCCAATGTTGAACTTGGGGCCATATTTGCCGTGACTTGTTAGTTTCTATAGAGCGTTCCATTACAACTTGTTGTGGGACAAGGATTAAAGCAAGCTGCTGATTATAACATTCTTAGAAGTATCGCTAAATGTCAAAATATCAGCAAGCTGGATCGAAAATCTTTGAAATTTAGTGATTTGCTCGAAAAGAGACTCAGAAAACCGAAGTTCATTCGAATAGCACAGTGAAGATGATTGATTCTGTCCTATCTCAGAAAACTAAAATTAACTCTTAAATCTCTGGAAAGGTTTGATATGATTTTAGAAACAACTGAAGAGCAATTATTATCGAATTTATGCAACATGCGTTTCCTGTTCTTAGACGGAACAGGTGAATTACAAAAATCTATGTCTGTCACTGTGAACCATGTCATTCGAACGTGGATTGAAATCCCCAGTCATTCCAGTGTGTAACATAGTGGAATTTTGGTCATACTACCCGACCACTGTGCAGAACCTAACACTGGAGCAGTTGAACACCTGTTTTCTACAAGCGGAATTCTTCTCTCGAAGAAAAGGAACTGTCTCAGCAGTGCAACTTTAGAGAAAGACAACAAATGATTTAATACATTGATTCTGAATACAGTCTGAATTGATTCTTTACTTTGAGTTGTTTTTCAAAAAGCGAAATACGCGATAAGCGATTTTTTAGATAAGCAGTAAATGAAAAAGTTATCTTCAGATTAAGCGATTAGTGATTAAGCAGTAATCTCATAAGCGTCCAATACACTGGTGATTTTGTAGAATATTTGTGGATTGTTGAAATAATTTTTGATAAAAATGTGTTTGTACCAAGCGCAAGTAAGCGTGTACTTAGTGTATAAAGGGCAAGGCTATGGGTTACGCAACTTTTTTAAATTTCTTTTTCTGGTGGAAAAATAATTATACAAAAATATAATAATTTTAACTACATTGTGATAATTTAAAGTTACAAAAGTGCATAGTTTTCGAGACACTTTATTTGAAAGTTAATGAGGTGTACAAAGCGCAAGTGTGCGGTGGAATACCACAAATTGGAAGTTAGCAGGCTCTAAAAATTTTAAAAAGACAAGTATGAGTGTATATACATGGTCTTGCATTTAATCAGGAATTTTTTGCAAATTGCAATTATATTAATTTAGTCTACAATCGCTCAATGATACTCTGGAAAGTTTGGGATTCCACGAGACAATTTCTGTCTTCTAATTACAGATTTTGCAAGATACATGGTGTATGCTATCACAATTCTGAAAAATCTGTACTGAACGCTTTTTCATGTGACGTGAGTAGCAGAAAAAATAAGATTACGTGATTGACAATCTTGTGGTAACCATGAATCTGCAGTGGTGAAAACGGAACCCAAAGGAACAAATTATATGAAATTGAAACGCCCAAGAATCAAGTTTTGCCCGGAGGATGTATGTGGCTACAAGAGATAAGCAAATACTATTCATGTCATACATTAAATTTAAAGGAATTTTCAGTACCTTTCACGACGATTTTCAAATAGTTACAAATGCGAAAAATGCCATTTGCGGCATCGATATTTCAAAACATTTGACTGTAATGACCAGGGGACCAGAAAGTCAATACGTTCAAAAGCCAGGGTGTTGAGTCAATAAGGTCAATGGCCTCCCGGTTAGGTCAATATGGTCAAATTTTTCATTTTCTCATCCTGCTGTTCACTTTAGCTATCTTAACTGTGATTGGTTGAATTGCAGACGCTAACACTTATTCACTGCATCTTCATTCTGTGTTCTGTCTGCTATTACTTATATCTTGGTATTTAACTGTTTCAGTTGCATTTTCAGACTCTATGCCAAAATTAAAACAGTCCCGTTATAATGCGCTGGGAGACCTGGCTTAGCGCAGCAATAGAATATTATGCAAAGAAATTGCCGAACGTAAAACGAATAGTTTTGACTTTCAAAGATGATGGTGCAATAGTCAAACGTGCAAAAGAAGTGGTGTCCAACATCGCTTGTGAGATGCAACTCACACAGATCGTTCGCTGCTATCAACCCCTGTTAGCTTTATTTGACAAAATTGAAGGCGGGAATTATTCCATGAAACAGGCCTATGAGGACCTCACACTATTTAATTTTCAAGAAGACCCAGCTGCCATACAAGAATACTTGGTTTCCCGAATGCGAAAAAACGAAATTACCGAAATAATAAACCAGACAGTGGAAGGGTAACGCCGATTCAGTATGCGGCTCTACAATCATGTAACCCTACAAGTGCCACAGTTGAACGCAGTTTTTCTCTGCTCGCTAAGTTGTTGCGTAAAGATCGAAATTTCCTGCCAGGAAACGTCAGGAGCTACATTAAGTTTCATTAAAATAATTCTAAATCTGAAATCTAATTAATTTTGTTGCACAAATCTGTTTTTATTTCTCAGTACGGCAAAAATCGTTAGGTCAATATAAAGTCAAAATTTCCTGAAGGTTAGGTCAAAATCCGGACATTTTATAGGTCGAAATTTGGTCGCACTAGTAATGACAATGTACTATTCGGATTTGTTGAAATTGATATTGGAAATCGAGAATCTTCAATTTAATAAAGAAGATTCCTGTTGTATGAAAGTATATATACAGAATCGAAATTGAATATAATTTTGAATAAAATCTTTATTTTTTAGTTAATTTCTGATAGGTTAATAAAAAGATAATATTTAGGAGATAGGTGAATATTTTTTGGTTATATGTTTATAAATGGTTATCCCAGGGAGGACGGAATCAAACTTTAAAATTTAGATATTTCTGAAATTCAATAGCAGTTGAAAATGATGGAATTCCTAATTTATTAATTAGAATTTTCTTGCTAATATTACAGAGGCCTTTAAACTAACAATAATAATTTTTGCAAAAATTGGAAGACTATACCCACTTTTGAAAAACCATACCATAAATAAAATGAGCACATTTAGAAAACTGTTACTACGGGAAAATCACCCCAATAAAAGTTAGGAAAAGTCACCAAGAATCTAAAACAAATGTCCACAATTTTTTAATTATAATCAAAAGCTTTACTTGCAAGATGCATGTGGATAATAGATTGCAGCATTATTTCAAACGAAATTAACTTGGTGAGCATCCTCTCCCTTACAAGACTAATCAGCATAACATAATTCTCAACTGACACAAAGTACTTCTTCGAACATCAGTGAGACACAATGAGTAAATGGACATTCTCCAGATGTATGCCTCTCGAAATACCATCTCTTTGATATGATGAAGAGGCAAGCATATTCTAAACCTAGGAAGCCTTTGCCACCACTAGAAATTCCGTGTAAAAGGAATGATAGTCACGAAGAACATCCAGTCTATCAACAAAGAAAAAACAAGAAAAATAATTATAGACGAAGTTATTCCAGCTACAAAAAAGAAATGGCCAGCAGGTTCAAGAAGAGGGAAAATCATTATTCAACAAGACAATGAGAAGTCCCATTGTACCATTAATGAGGCGTTGATTGTTTCGGAGTGTCAAAAGGATGGATGGGATATACAGTTTCATTTTCAGCCTCCAAACAGTCCAGACTTGAATGTGTTGGACCTTGGATACTTTAATTCTATCCAAGCTTTACAGCGCCAAAATGCTCCAAAGACAATTGACGATTTAATTGGATGTGTGGAGAAATCCTTTATCAACCTTGAGTCGAAATGTTTGAGCAATGTCTTTCTGTCATTGCAATTGATAATGGCGCAAATACTTGATTGTGGTGGAGGAAACAAGTACAAACTCCCGCATATATCAAAGATGAAATTACGACCTGAAGGCAGATTGCAGGAAATAATTAGATGCAACGAAACGATTATCGAATCGGCAAAATTAATCACAGGGAAAGACGCTCGAATATAGCGTTTATACAAGTAGTTGTTAATTACTATTATTATTACTATTATTAATTGTTTACGTAGATAAATTTCTACAAAAGTAATGAAGTACGACATTTTTTTATCAATTTGTACTCTATTTTTTCATATTGGTCACTTACTTCGGAATTTTTCAAAGAGTGGGATTTGTCACTTATTTTGAAACGGAGATAGTATAATTTTTACTTTATTAAACTAATCTTATTAATTTTTTCGAAATATACACATTCTTCATACCCATTCTATTGTTACAGATAATCTATATAATGTTGATAGAGATTAGTACCTTATTGACAAGGATTAGTTAACGGCTTAATCAATTGTTAAAAAAAGGAAGATAGCTTACAGTATCATTAGACAGTGCTCTTTTATGAATTGTTTTTAGACGAAATTTTTCAATAGTTTCAACTTCAATGAAATCCTCGCAGCTGTCGATTATAGATACTTCGTCATCATCCAAAGAATCAGTGGAATTTTTGGTACTTTCACAGAACACGTTCACTAAATCAAAATTTGAATTAAACAAAGCTGATTATGAGAAGATTGAAAGAGAAACACTGGTTTGCAACAACCCTCAAATATAATTAGCAAAAACTTAATTATACGATATTCGCATACATTTAACAAGTGATCATTAATTATAATTATGGATGTGCTGGAATCCAGTAAAATCGACAATTACACAACCGGATGTGGATATCCGGTAAAATTTAAAACTTGCTTATCGGATTTTACATGATAACATTCTGAGATATAACTTGATTTAAAAATGAAATTTTCGAGGAAAAACTATTTTTTCCATGATATGGAAATTGTCATGCAACAAAACAAGTTTTTTGTACACATTAGGACATTATATTAGGACCACCTCATTTTTTTATTTTCTTGCAATAGTTGAATAATCCTGCCTTATTATTTCATGTCCTCTTCAATACAACAAGTTAACATACAAACCTACATTACACTACAATATAAACTAGTCTCAGTCAAACACTACCAAACAAGACACCTAAATGTAAAAAAGCTACGATAAAAGCTACAAATATAATGTAAAAATCAACCAATCACACAGAATAACGGATCAAAAACATTCAATATTTACTGTGGCCACCTTTCACTTCAATCACAGTGGCCATTCGGCGTGGCATGCTGTCAACAAGATTGCAACATTTCAGTAATTGTAGGATCATGATGCCAAATATTTATGATCTTAGCTATCATGTTTGGTTATTGTTTCTTCAGCCAGCTAATGTTTAAGGATGGCCCACAAGTATTCTATTGGATGTAGGTCAGGACTATTGCCTGGCCATTCCAATAACTTCACTTTAACACTATCAAAATAGCTCTTCACAAGAAAAGCCGCGTCGCATAGTGCACCATTTTGCATAAACATTCCGTCATTATCCAGAAATCATTCAGAAAGTTGTGGCACCATTCTTGCTTGCTGAAAGCATGCCTTTGTTTCATTTGGCTGTCAGTTGTGGCACCCTTCGAAGTCTAATGGCATGGCAATCCATTTCATGCAGTCTTTGTCTCACAGTGCGCAATGTGACAGTAACTTCAAGTTCCTGCCATTTGGTGCGACGTTGGGAAGTTGTGGTGAGTACAGCATGCAAAGCACCGTGATTGCCTGATTGTGGCATTTTCTAATTGGCAATGGTACTAATAATATGTCCACACAAATTTTTACATTTAGTTCTCTGCCTGAGAACAGTATATACTGTAGTGTAAGGTAGGTTTGTATGTCAACTTGCTGTGCTGGAAAGAGCATGAAATAATAAGGCAGTAGTGTCGAACTATTGCAAGAAAATAAGGTGGCCCTAATAAAATGTAGTCTATTTAATATTTATTTATTTTCATTTGCAAGTGGTCGATGTTAATTGAGAAATGAGGTTGTTCTTCATAAATAATTAAGACAAATGAAAGTAATAAAAGTCATATTGTTTTCTGTTGGTCAATTTTGCAGTCTGCTTAAAATTAGATGGTTTTCAGACCCGGGGTGCAGTTAAATAGAAAGGTATGTTTTTTTGAAAAATACAATAACGTGTGGCTGAAATGTAATAAAAGTCATATTTTGACATAGTTTCATTGCATTAAGAAAAAAACTTAAAAATTAATGCTGAATTGTGACTGCCTTAATCCATTTTAACTAATATATATACATATATTCTTTCAATTAATGTACTTCCTAGCCTAACCAACGAGAAGTTTAATTGCTAGCTAATGTTTATATCTTGTGTTCAGTAATAGAAAAACGTTTTATATTGCTTAAATGGGTAATTTTGAAAAATTGATGGTAATATTTTAAGGGATATTTAACTAAATTCCGTCATAAATTTTCATAAAAATATGGGGTCACAATTTGTTTTTTAAAGTCATTTTTCTGGTTGCCCTAGTAATAATTGAATAGTATATTATCCGGTATCCGGCAGCCAAATTATCCGGTATATACAATTCACTGTCCGGATCCCAATTATAATGGTAATAAATTTCAAGTTACAATTCAAATCGCTAATCCATAGGCATACACAGTAAAATTCTAAGTTTGTTGTGTACACAACACAATATGTTGTATGGGGAATAGGAACCCAGCATCACAAAAATAATAATTTGATTTATACAAAATTAATCTGATCCATATATTATGATTTTTATTTTCAAACTTACTATCAAACCCATTGTATTTATTTATGCAATGTAAATAATGTAAATTCCCATTAACTAGGTCATTGAAATGAATGTGAATGTGATATTACAATATGCTTCATTTTGAACTGAATAACTTGGAGAATAACTTAAAATGACTAATGCGTTCATATTGCATTTATGCAGCCTTTAATTTTTATACAAAAATTTTATGATCTCTGCTGCTAAATACAAATCATGTACATTCACTTACATATTAATCTCCGTTATACAAATAAATTTGGAATATTAATGAATGCAAGATTACCCAAATTGCATTTTTAATTAATTACTCTGTCGTGTTTTGCATGTTGTGATAACCTCTTGCTGAACAATTCTTTAACTGCTTAACACAAACATGGTGCAGTTAGCCCATTCAATTGACAACTGAAGGCCTTTAGTAAATCTGTCAAACTAAACACAACCACGTTTTTTCTCGAGAAAGATTAATCCATCATATTAAGTTTAAAACTTTTCAATAAATTTATACTACCATTTTGAAAGCATCTGAATCGTGGGTAGTAATATGATCCAAAGTTTTGTTGTTTATTTTATGATGCACACGTTTCATCAACAGAAACTTCAGTCTTGAAATTTTCCGAAAGCACAGTAAAATATTTTGTTGCCTCTTCATTTTAGGATTCTAATCGTAGTTTTGAAATTAAAAATACTAGTCAATTAGTCTAATAACATGCTTACTTTACCTATATTATCGTTTCTAAACACTAAAACAAAGTACAATGTAACAAATAATGCTAAACTTACCTAAGCTCTCTGACTTAATTGCATTTTTTTTGAAGCAAACCTACTGACTTCTAGGCTAGTTCACGGTCTATGAAGTACTTAGTGTTTTAAATGCTTTGTTCTGTGCACTACACTTCTGTAGAAATTCGGGCTTTGTTTAAAGTCACAATGCTACAATTTACT
Organism: Hofstenia miamia; assembly: GCA_900660155.1. Classification (NCBI taxonomy): domain Eukaryota; kingdom Metazoa; phylum Xenacoelomorpha; order Acoela; family Hofsteniidae; genus Hofstenia; species Hofstenia miamia. Next base: position 29,161 of record CABFPE010001069.1, on the reverse strand, counting down.
GAACATGTAGTTTTATGTTATATACCGTAATAATCGATGAGCCTTAAAATTCTGCAGTTGAGGAGTAAGCTGGGATATTTTTGACGGACAGGCGATCTAGAAACAAAGGTCTAATTTTTGTAAAAAAAGCAAGAACGGGTTTGCGCGAACCTACTACAACTGAGGGAAGTATGTGGACGACACAACAGCGTGGGAGGTTGTACAGAAAAACGGCAGCAGTCAGGCTATACAACTGTTTTAAAAAATTGGTGTTATGATCATGAAATGCATTTGAACCCTAAGAAGTGTCTTTTTGCGAGATTTCGAACTACCACTGTTGGAAATTAAATATAATGAATATCATTTAAAACAAGTTAAATTTACCAAGCTCTTGGGAGTCTTCTTTCAGTCAGATCTAAAATGGAATGAAAATAGTAACTACCCCATGATGAAAGCTTCCAAAAGCTTATATTTTCTCAGCCTTCTTATGCGAAACAACTCAGATGAGGAAACTTTCATTTTATCTAATTTTAACTTGAAAAGCTAACAGATGACAAGTACTTACAGCTGCAGCAAGGATATTTTTATGTTCATGTGTACACCGATTTTTTCATTTTGAAAATTGATTGAGACAGAACTGCTAATTCCATAAAATTTGACAATTCAGAATCTACAAAATTGTATTAATAAAATTCATTGAGAGGTTTTACAAAATTGATACCAATGAATTTAATAATAATTGCAATTAAATTACTTCATGTTGAGAATAGAAACTCTGGCAGGTAAATTAGCTTGGCTATTATGTGTGCTTTAAATCTATAGTATACATTGTGAATAATGTGAGAGAATGTTGAAATAAAGTCATTCTAGTTAAATAACAAAAGACAAAGGCATGAGATAATGAAGGCAGTATTTCTTGTCAGCCAAAAATAAAAAAGACAAACATAAACGGATAAAGAATGAATAATAAATAATTCTTTAATGATGAAAATTAGAATTTTATAATATTGATCTTTGATAATAGTGCAGTTCACAATTATAAGGATCTGAACTAAATTAAGACTAACAAAATTCATTCATTGCACTTAGATGATGAGCAAACACTCAGGCCGAAAATTAATGTCACCAACATTTCCCTTCACTTAAAATTCAGCAGCAACTGGTTAATGCAAACAACGTGTATTGATCACTCTCAACTAGCAAGCAATGCTTAAATGTAGTGGAAATTTTCAATTACGCAGAGATGCAGTTTCAATAAATACAATCATTGTTGAATAGTGTTTTGATTAATACAAATGGTACAAAAATTCTTCTATGCTTGTCAAAAAATTCTTTACTTTACATTAAACCTAAAAAAATCAACCTAATGGTTAATGTTTATATTTTCACAAAAATTACTCTAAAATTACTTTAATATAAAAAGTTATCTAACTTTCAATAAGACACACAACTGGTTATGAATGTGAAATCCTCTACCATCAATGTTTTGTGCTTAATTCCTCCTAAGCAGCTATTCTCGACGGTACTTGTTTCATAATGATAATTTTTCAGCAATAGAATTACCCTAATCTGTTACTATACGATCGTACAAAAACATGTATATACTTTATATATGCTATTATCATATAAACGAGACTACGAGAGACTGAAACTTTAGATTCGCGAGTCACTTTCACGAAGGGATTTCTGAATCGAACGGCATCTCGTCGATGTGGTACAAGGTAAAACGAATTACAAGACGAAATTACTTTTGTTTATGTATTAGATTGAGATTAATAAATTTATTAACTCTCCTCTATTGTTATGCAAACGATGACACTTAATTGCTCACCTCATTGAAAGAGAAGGGACTTTTGTAGAATAACATTAAAACATCTATTCGAATTAATACATAATTAGTTGTTTGCAATTAATCACGAACAAATCTCTCTTCTGACATCGGTGATTCAAGCATGTATTCAGTTATCATTAATCCAAAATAACGTTAGTAACATTCACTTGTCGAACGAAGGTTAATTTTACTTGCAAGAAACAAGCAGTAATAATGAAAGGTTCCTTTACGTAAAATTAGTCGTCGTAGTTTCATTGAAATTGCAGAATAGACAACTCTTAAAAAAAAATTAAATATGCTATTAGATGTAGTTTTTTTTGCTGATTCCAAATCTGCTATTCTTTTTTTCCATTTAGCTAATTACAGACTACGATAACCGTGTAATAATCAATTCAAGAAAAATAGTACTAAGAATTTATTGATAATGAATCTGTTACGACATGATTAGCCTTTAATAACAATTTATAGATACCTAAAAATCACTTACACGACTACAAATGTTTTTTTCTGGTTGTTCAGTTCAGATCAGACGATCAACGTAATTTCAAATTAATATCTTATCTTAACTCGGTCAAAAGTCATGCGGTCAAATTTCTGCTGATTACTTTTTTGCGGTATCATTTTTTGATCTGTTTTAAGAAAATTACTAATAAATGTACAAATAAAGAATCACTAATCATTATACTAATTAGAATTGATTTAACTGTACACTATTAAAAGAGGTGCTTTTATGCTTGCACTTTTCGAGGTGGCTTTTTTAAGTCGTTTTTTTCAATGTCGTATTTTTTAGAGTCGTATAGTTTTAGTGTCTAATTTTTTAAAAACGTATTTTGACGTCGCTTTTTAATGTGGTATTTATTAATTTCGTAAACCCTAACCCCAAGTCTCAACTGGATGTTTCCTATTCCTAATCCCTAGCCCAAAACCCTATTTTTCATCATTTATAGACCTATACCCTAACCTAAAGGCTTATTTCTTTATTATTTTATAAACCCAAACCCCAAACCCAATTATCAAATAAATTTTCCTAAACCTAAAGCCTAAATCAAAACCTTATTTCTGTATTCTTTTATAGACTTAAACCCTAACCCAAAACCTTATTTCTGTATTATTTTATAGACCTAAACACTAACACAAAACCTTATTTCTGTAATATATTATAGACCTAATGTAGCATCATCCCAAAAGAATAGCTGCAACAAATGAATGATTAACGTCGAACGATTATAGTGATTAAATATAATCAAAAATATGATTGTAAAATTTAGTTAATGATTCTATTCATTTTGTAAGATGCAACTAAGCTACAATATTGTGCAAATTAAAAGAAACTTGTTAGCCAATCAAGTAACATTTGACAAATTGCAATGAGCCCTAACCCAAGTTAAATATATTTAATAAATTAAGTTTACGACATTAATAATTTACGACATTAAAAAATTACGACATTAAAACTATTACATTAAAAAATTATGACTCTAATAAACAAGCGAATTTTCCCATGTATGACTTAATAAAATATGACGTTAAAAAACTACCCCCACTTTTCTATCTGAAAATGAGGCTGACATGAATGCCTTTATGCTTGCATCCTGTCACATGTACCCTCTAGCTATTTTTAGAAGGTCAGAAATTTTAAAACTGTTGCATTTCGATTGAAATAAACTTTAACATTGTGAATATAATATTAAAAATTCTTCAATTTAACATTTACTTGGATTATTATATTAAGCAAGTATGAAAATTACTGAAATCTCAGAAGTTATTAATGTAATAATATGCTATCAAAAATGAAATAAAAGAAGATTTACTTAGAAAAGTATCTCAATTCAATTTATGATCATTGAAGAATTACTTAGTTATTGTAACTTAGTTTAAGCTACACAAACAGATGTGGCTCAACTAGTTTATACTTAAAACAAAAAACAAAGGTTTGATCAAGTATGGCAAACTGATAGACAAAAATCTATAGAGGTTCAAGCAAAACTAAAAAATGTTATTGTTGATTCAGATAATGAAGCATTCTCTAAAGAAAAAGTTCATTCACTACTGAAAGACTTGTTTAAAGACCTTTTCTCCTAATTTGCCCTCTCTATATAATGCTCATAACACAAAATCCTGAAAACCTGTTCTTCACTTTGTAGACAATGGTGTAGACAATAATGTTCTTAATACATTAAAAAATTTAGGATATGTCCCTAAGATTCCAATCTTACTGAAGCCCACTATTGTAGAATCACTGGGGTGATTCTAGCCAACAAGAGAACACAGTTAAACTATTTCTCTAATTACAGATTTGTGGGTGTGTTATATACAATGCATATTTACAATTTGTACAAACATGAAACCAACTAGACACTAGTCAACACAAAAAGCATGTGATCTGGCCAATAAATAACAACAACTACAGACTGATGTTAGATGCCATCCCAGACCAGATTCTGTGATTTTTCATTGTGTACCCAATTAATGAGGATCTGGCCCAAATGTATCAATTCAATGGCTCTTCCCTCAAACATGCAAAACTAAGGAGTAGGCATGGCTAAATCACTTTCAATGGGCTTCATTTTGCAGAGAGGCATTGGATTTAACCTTCAAAACCAGGTTCATGTTCTGCATTATGCATCCCATATACCAATTGTGGACAGCAATGACTGCGACCAAAAAATAACAAAATGAGCAAGAAAAAACCATCTTTGGCCACTGCAGCATTGACTTTCCTTGCAGACAAATTGGATAGCAGATCACAAGGAATTTCTTCATGACTTGAATGTAACATCCTCCACCTGGCCTATTTGCACCGTGTATTATTGTTAATAACTACCACTCAGTAAATTGCGGGTGAGGAGTTACTACGTTGGTGAACTGCCAAACTTTTCCTCTCTACTTAACTAGTTAGGTTAATTGAGTACTAATCATCACTATTTAGGTGACGAAGCCATGTGACATTTCCTCATCGAATCATCTGTGGGCTACTGCCCAAAGCCAATCTCCACATCACAGTTCCTCTCCTTCATGAATGATGACCAAATCCACTGCAACATCTCAGCTCAATGAGAACTAATTATTTGTACCTTACTTTAGCTCAGTGCGTGCACTCAAGTCAAGTTGTAACTGACTTAAACTCAATTTTGTAAAGTGTTTGTTGATTTGTTTAAGTAAAGCAACCAGGCATTGACACTAACTGCATTTAAATAATATTAAGGTAGCCATTACCATAAAATTATTGGCTTTGTAATTTAATTAATAAGATTGCAGTTTCCTATACTTACATTTAATAACAATACATGTAAAGTCATTTATTCGGTCGATTATAGTCAAGTCTCCTACTATTAAGAATATATATATATTCCTAGGGTTCGACTATCCAACCGTTTTGAGCATCTATTAAATTATACATGTATAGATTGATAGTCAGACTAGGCAAGAATCGAAAAACTCCTAACCTTAACATAAGTGCGGTTTCATGACTGGCACAAGGACCCTTCAAATTGCTCCAGTGATGGAATCCAGCCACTACTCGACACAACTTGCTTTGCTGAACATTTTGTTAAATATCAAACCAGATAAATGAAGAATGAAAATAAAATAAACTCTGAAGAATTTATTGTTCATCAATTTTCCTCTAAATTCTCAGCTATTTATTTAAAAGGTTTTCAGTACCTGCTGATTTTGAAAATTGAATTAATCTTGTGCCAATATGGCTGTTCTTACATAAGCGTAATTTTGCTTGTTACAATTTGTCAAAAATTACTTAATTGATTCCAGAATTTTTCTTAGACTGTACAATATTGTAACTTGGTTGCATCTTACAAAATGAATAGGATAATTAACTAAATTTTTTCAATCATAATTCTGATCACTATTAATCATTCAACATTAATCTCTTGTTTGCAGCATATTCCTTTTGGGTGATGCTACAAGCCCTCCTCAGCTTGCATTATGAACAGCACTGGTTGCTCCCCATGCACGAGAGTGTCTGCTTCTCATATAAGTGACTCTGCCTCAGAATCTTCCCATGTTATCATCGCATATTCAGATTGCTTCGACATTTTTAATACTGCCTCACGTTCGGTAGTAACAGTGTTTGCATATTTCAGGAATCAAGTCTCTCTGATATTCTCGGCTATAGGTGTCATCTCCCGTAGTCTGTTCATCTTTTGTTAGAAAATTTCAAAGTATTTCTAGTATAAGCAAATGCCTTTTATTGCTATTAGGAGCGTCATTTGTTCATCGGCTTTGCATGTGTGGGCTAGATCTGCTCTCAGCTGCATATTCGGATAAAAGGACGTAAAAACCTTCTGTAGGCTGCGCGTATTCACTACATCTTTATAGAAAAAGCTGATGTTATCTACTACTTCCTGCTCTGATATGTTGCCAGGATCATTTCTTTCCAATGTGCATCATAGTGACAATCTCCACTCTCTTTGTTACATCATAGTAGCAATACTTTTGTTCCCACATATCGGTCCATACAATATCGTTAACTCCAGAAAACAGCATAACTGCCTGTGGCTGGCATTTCTCTATTTCATCCCTCAGTTCTTGGAGTTGGATGTGTATTGCTCTTCCCCTTGTATATAGCTGATCTGGGGTGATGTTTCCTTCTATGTAAATTTGTTCTTTATTGTCATTATCTAGCAATATCTTTTTCATTCTCTTGTAATCTTCCCATTGTAACATCCTCTACCTGGCCTATTTGCACCGTGTATTATTGTTGGTAACTATCACTCAGTAAATTGCGGGTGAGGAGTTACTAAGTTATTGAATCTCCAAACTTTTCCTTTTTAGTTAACTAGTTAAGTTAATCAAATATTGATTATCACTGTTTAGGTGATGGAGCCGTGTGATGTTTCCTCTTCAGTTCTTCTGTGGGCTACT
>CABFPE010001068.1:117504-130589 GCA_900660155.1 Hofstenia miamia | reverse complement strand
GTTTTTAATGAAGGGGTAGCCAGCTCCTCTCACGCACGTGGGGAAATGTGTCTCTCCATGTAGGGGCGAGATGTGGAGGGCGTCATCGTGGTTGCTGTCTCCTCTCTGAGTCATGGAGCTACATGTCGCCCACACAGAATTGGACTCTCCTCAGTACCATCATTGCATCCTCTTTTCCTTGCATGTGCCTCAACAAGCAGAGATACGTGTTTCCCTTGCCTAGATGAGATGTCTCGGCTGGTTTGGCTACCTTCCATCCTCCTTCTCACTCAATGGCAGGATGGTGGAGCTGGCAACTCGCGTTTTTGACTGTGGGTATTCATTCCTAAATGGAGTTATAAGCTTTAAATCCCAAATGCTGGGATCATAAGCATGGGTAGTTCTCGCCCTTCTTTATTATTATCATAAGTATAATCAGTGTTGGAAAACTCATCCTTGGAAAAACTAGGTAAATTGTCATATTTCTCATATGTATTGACACCATTATCCACTAAAGTAAATTCATTGTTGTTATCTACTATAACATTCTCTATATCTTTTTTCACTCGTTTGGGCCTTTGAAAATGTACTGTTTTGCCATTGTTTAAAGTATAAGTATTATGGTCAAGCACTTTTTGTATAGTAAAAGGACCTTGCCAATTGTTTGCAAGTTTACATACTTGACTACTATCCATTGTGATCCAAGGAAGATAAGCAAAAACTCTGTCGCCAAATTTATGCAGCTCGCCATATATCTTCTTGTTAAAGGTTTTCTTCTGCCTTATACTGGACTGATTCATGTTATGGCAGATGGTAAGGTGGATTTGTTGCATATCCTGAATTAATCTATTAACATAAATTTTTGTGCTGTGTTCTGCGTATTTTGGGAACATCATTGTTAAGGACGTGGTGGCCTCACAACCAAACATGGCTTTAAAGGGGCTCACGCCTGTAGTTGTATGAACTGATGTGTTGTAAAAATACTCAACGCATTCAATAACTCGCCTCCATTGTTTTCTGGCTGCACATGATAAAGCTACTCAAATCAACTTTATAAGGGTTCGATTTAAGCATTCTACTAAGCCGTTTGCTTGGTGGTGATAGGCAGTGGTCAATTCATGGAAAACTTCTAGTTCCTTCATTAAGGCATGCAAGAGATTACTCTTGAACTGAGGACCTCGATCAGAAACTAACTTTTGCATGGGTCCATACTTCAAAACCATTCTTTAACTATCTTGTCAGCAACTTTCTCTGCTGTTGTACTGCTTAAAGGAATCATTCAGGTGAATTTGGTAAAATGGTCGACCATTACGAGTATATACTCGAAACCCTCGTTGTCCCTTGATAACTGTTCAAGGTAGATATGCACCAATTCATTAGGGCTTTCTGCTGCCCGTGATTCGAGCTCAGCTCTCTGTTGAGGAAAATGGTTAATGTTATTCAGTAAGCAGTTCTTGCATTTGTCTATGACATCAGTAACGATAGCTCTTATTCCTGTAGTGACATATTGGGAATTGAAAGTTTTTTTAGTTTGAAGTATCCCCAAATGTCCGCTTTCATGGACTCTGTGTACTAGGTCCCTCTTAAAATATTCGGGAATAGCAAGTCAGTAGTTGTTCTTGCTCTTGGCGTACAGTAAACCATTCTCGTTGGTTTGCCAATTATAGCAGTTGAAGTACCAATTTACTTCCAGAGATGTGGGGAAATACAGATCCTTCATCCTTCGCATGATCTGGTCTAAAATCCAATTGCGATGTTGATAGCAAATTATCTCTTCCTCTGAGATCTCTTCTCTCACAAGTATGGCAAAAAATGGGTTTTCCATTTTGATCAGCATTAATCTCAGGTATCAATTGATATTCAGTATGAGGAATGAAGGAGAACGGAACCTTTTCCCCATTGGTTTCTTGAGGTCTCTCTTGTAACTTGGTAATGCAGTCCAATAATTGGCGTTCAGATGGAGCCTACCAGGGCAGTGCCTGATTGAGAATGAAAAGCAATTTAAATATTTGATCCACCTGGCAACTATGTTTGATTTATCACCACTAAACTTTTTGAGCCAGGCGAGAGCACTATTGTCTGTACGCACAATGAAATTGCGTCCCAATATGAAGTATCGAAATTTTTTCAGTGACTCAACTAAGGCAAGCATTCTGCACTTCGTCACGCCACAATTTCTCTCCTAGGCCCAGAGTTTCCAACTAAAATATTGGACGGGACTTTCAACTCCATTGATGTCTTGGCTCAATATTCCACTTATAGCTATGGCACTTGCATTGCAGTCAACTATAAAATCCTTTGTATAATCAGGAGTATTCAGTGATGGTATCTTCTTGAGCTCAACTTTGATACCTTCCAGGGCTTCTTGTTCCTGCCACGTCCACTTGAATTCCACGGATTTTTTGAGTAAGTTCGAGATGGTTTTTGTTTTCTCCGCTAAGTCAGGAAGGAACATGCCATAATAGTTAAGGAAACCCATCAATCACTGTATGTCTTGGTGGCTTTGTGGCATTTTGATCTTCTCTAAAAAGTCTTTGGCTTTATTCTTTATTGAAATCTTCCCTGGCTCAATGACTTGCCCAAGAAAAATTACCTTCTTCTAGGCCAACGAACACTTATTTCCGTTGACTTTCAACCCAGCTCTCTGTAACAGATCTAATGTGCAACCAAGCTTAGTTAAGTGCTCCTCAAAAGTATTGCTGGTGACTAAAATATCATTGATGTGCACTGATATGCCGGGTTTGAGAATGTTAGCATTGTCTTTGAGCACCTTGGTCACATAGCACTGAAAGGTAGCTGGCGCATTACATAGGCTGAACGCCATATACTTCCACTCATACAGACTGTAAGGGGTAATAAAGGCTGTCTTTGGGATGTCAGAAGGCCGCATTGGTACCTGCCAGTACACTTTGCACAAATCTAGACAGGAAAAGAATTTATATTTGCTAGTGTCATATAAAAGATCTTCAATCCTAGGTATTTGAGATGCATCTTGATTTTTATGTCAGCTGTTGAGTTTTCTGAAATCAATGCACAGTCAATATTTCTCACATTGTCAAATAAATATGGTAGGAGCAGCATATGGCTATTACTTCCCTGTATAATACCACTTTCAATTAAGTTGCTGAGAATCTTCTTGTATTCTGGTTTTAGATTTTCAGGAACCCTGTGAACTGGTAATCTGATTGGTCTGTTGTTTTTCAATTCAATAACATGTTCTTCACCCACTGCCTGACCAACACTTATTGTCCTGTAATTAAATACTTCATGTTTACTATGAAGCAGGGAGACTAAGGATTTTCTTTCTTTCTGATTAAGATGGGGATGGGAGTTTTCAGTAACTGTTGGCACCTTAACTGGGCTCACCAACTCTCCCAGATCATGAACTGCAGTGCATATTGGTAAGCTTGTGATGGGGATGCTTTCGAACTTTACTGGCACTCCTACAAGCTGAAGTTGCAAAACTCCAATCTTAACAGGAAAATTAGCTCCATTCAGAACGGTGACATGCATTTTCCCATTTGTCACCTTACATAAGTTGGGTGAGAAAGAGACTCCATGGACATACTTGCCTCATTGTCCTGCAATCATCACATCACCATTAATCTCATCTTCAGAGGATACTGCAACTCTGGTCCAATGCTTTGGTTGAATTGAAATTGGTTCTCTTAAATTAAAAATGATTTCTTTCTCAGGGGTAGTAGCAAGTTGGGTAGCTCCCTGCTCTTTGATAGTGATTGTATTATTTTTAAAATCAATTACACACGAGTTCCTTTCTAGGAAATCATTTCCCAGTATGAGATCATAAGGGAGGCGATGATCTGAAATGTCAATTACTAGAAGATCCACTTCAAATGGTTCTGCATGAATTTTTATCAAAGCGTCCTGTAACTTCCCTTTAAGAGAAAGAGGATTTCCTGACGCGTCTATAAGTTTTGCACTAGATGGATCTAAGAAGTCTTGATTCAAACATAGCTCTCAACAGCATTCATTGCTGATTATGGAAGCAGCAGCTCTGGTATCAATAGTGGCATTAAATATTTTTCCATTCATTTTGACTGGTATCAAGTTTTTTCTTATCAGCTGGGTAATCACTAAGATATTCTGTGCACGTTTGAAGGGAGGCGGCACTCCAGTCAATTTAAATCCTGCAACATAGTAAGGTTGTCAGTCTCAAAATCAACAAGGTTGTCAAGGCACAGAGACTCATTGGGCTCTTCTATAATGAAGCTCTTGCCATCCGCAATTAGCTGTACCTTAGCCTTACATTGAGACTTAAGATGCCCTTTTTCCCCACATGTGAAACATCTGACAGAGGACAACTCAAATCCTTTTTTGGCAATTGCGGGCTTTCTTGTTTCAAAATTTTTTGTACCAGACGTACCTGATAGATTAGTGATATCGTTGTTAATTCTCTGGGAATTCTGCAGCATATATACTATGCTGATGGATTTTCTGATGATTTCATGAAGGCTATCTTTGGGGTCGCATCGAACCTCCAACCTGTTCCTGATGGACGTAGGAAAACCTCGACAAATGTAAGAAAACAAATTGTGTCGTGAGTACTCTTTGGAGAGGCTACTTAGTCGAAACAATCACTCTACCTGAGTTACGTAATTTCTTATATCATCACCAAATTTGAATGACATTTCGCACAGCAACGTTTTATATTGATGTTTAATGTGCAGTGCCTGATAATGATCTTCAAAGAACCTGATTAGCAGCTGATAGTCAGTTTTAATGTTACAATCAAGCATCATATATTGGTTATACGCCAATCTGCTGAGATATAGAGGAAACTGCGAAACTGCTGACTCCTGTGAATTCTTATGTTGCTTCATTGTTAGCTCAAACAGGAAGAACCACTCATCGAACGATTGCAACACAGCATCAATTTGTCCAGTAAATTTGGGGAAAATGGAATGTTTGCTGAACAATTGTATTTGTCTGTTGGACTTGAGAGGAAGCATAGAGTTCTGGTACCTCGGCTGATCTTTCATACCTGCTTTTCCAGGAAGTGGGTTGGTATCACTTACATGTTCTTTAAACGCGGGCACTACCACAGTACTCACTGGATCAGGTAATGATTGCACGTACCTGGTTTGAGGGGTGGCTCCTGTAGTCAGAGTAGATACTTGAGTGATAGCAGACTGTGCAAACATAGGTTGACTACTAGAAGAGTTGGTGCAACACAGAACAGAGTTAGGGATCTCCTGGGAGCTTCCAAACAGAAGAGCAGTGGAAGGGGGGTGGCTTGTGCCCACTAACTGGACCACTTGACCAATGATCCTCTTGGCTAACTCGTCTAAGACTTCATTAAGCACAGCATGAGTGACATACTCGTCATTTCTCTGCGACAGTGCCTCCTCTTGGCGATGCAAATTATTGACAGCACTCTTCAATTCATGAATTTGTAATTTGAGGGCAATAGTCAACTCCAGCATCTGCTGTTCCATCCTCTGGTATGCCATGTGCTGAGTATTTATTTTGGCCTGGAGAGACTCCATGTGGCGTTCACTCTCCATCCTTAAGGCTATTTGCTGCGATAGAGCCTCTTTCAAATGGTCAATTTCTGTGAGGTGAACATCAAACTGGGGCATTGACTGATCAGTGGCACTTACATAGCTGTGAGGATGAAGGGGAATCAGAGGAGCATTCTGGGTGTTCATAACATGGGACAAGTTTTGGTGATATGATGGGCTCATGGCACAGGCATCACTGTAAGGGATAGTCGTGGCATTCTGATCCATCCTTTGCGTAATCAGAGTGGGAGAATTGGGTTGAGAAAAATAAAGTAATGATCCAACAGTACAAGGGGTAACATCCAGGTTACCAATGCTTGTACAGGGGATGCTCCAAATTGGAGAAGTCCCAAAAATAGGAGAGTAAGTAACAGTACAACTAGAATCCATACTAACTTAGAGAGTAAAACAATAATTTCCAGTAACTGACAGTAGGGAGCACTTCTGCATACACAGAAAAACAATAACTCAAAGAGGTGACAACAATTAACAGACCCAAGTGGGGAAACGAACACGGCGGTATTTGGTAGTAAATCCAATGCATCAAGCACTAATAAAGTAAAACAAAACAAGGAATTTAACAATTGACATCAGCCAAGTAAGACACACTAAGGGCTTTGTCGCCATCCTTCAAGGGTGAGGAAGTCAATGAATACATTGATAGGTGAACTTACTCTGAAGTCTTACAGTGATCAGGGGAAACAACTATCCCAGCTGATGCACACCAAAAACGAAAACCAACTAACATACAAACCATTGAAAGAAACAACAAGATTAAATAGTTATCACGTCAGCATCCTGTCATGTTTGCCATGTAGAATCTTGGGCTGGTAGGATAACTTAACTAGAAACTTAATTGACTCTGCAGAAGGTTTAAATAGCATTTGCATTACAGCCACGATTCCAAGAAATAGAATAACATAGAACTTATAACTTATAGATGTAACATTGGTAATTCATCCAAGTAACCAACTACTTTAGGTAAAATCCAAGATGACCAATTCATATGGCTTCCAGCCAAAGTGAAGTCTCCAGAAGTAAAGTGCTTAATGATTGTTAAAGTACTTGCAGTTGTATAATAGTTTATGAATTATAAAATAAAAACTTTATACTTAATGAGAAAGTGTTAACATTCACATTTTTCTTCAGTCAATGAGTAAATTTTGATAATCACAAATAAATACATAACACCATTTCAAAATGAATCAATTAGATGTCATGAAAACTCACAAATCATTTTTAACAAATTTTCATAAAAAAATACATTTATGCAAAAATGATTAAATTTATTGATTTTACAAATCATAGTTGTACACAGTTTGCAAAATAGCATTAAGCAATAATGAAATTGAAAAATGATTATTGTTATTAAAGTAATTCTACAAAACATATAACTTCAAGTGAAAAGAAGCAAAATTTTTAAATTGAAGATGAATGTCAAAGCTATATAAAATAAATTTAAGTAAATTTATAGTTCTTAAAACTAAATTTAATTAATATATACTTGTTTATGAGATTACAATAACACAACAGCAATTGTGAATTGATTTAAACTACAATTTGTACATTAGGTATTAAAAAAACTTACAAACATTTTCTAAATATAGAAATAAATAGCTTTAATTGCAATTATCAGAAACTGATAAAATGAATTAAATACTTCTTCAAGGTGGTTTAGTCATTGTATTCAAATATAAAATATATATCATGCAATATGCAATTAGGAAAACCAAATTTTAAATCCATTTTCCCATTAAATATTTAAAAATCATATAGAGATTGAGATTTTTTGTTAGAGATTTTTTTTAGAATTTCTAAAGCACAGTATTAAAAGAATACTAATACATTTTGAATTTCCAAATATTATTGAACTATTTGGGAGTTTAAGATATGCATTATTATTAATAGATTTAGTTCCAGTTTTTGATCTATTGCTACAAGTTTTAATACATCTGACACTTTTCCTTTTGTTATGGTTTCAATAGTACATGTTTTAACACAATTGACAAATATTCCTTTTGCATAATGTTTTGAATTTGAATACACCTCCACTTTACATTTCTAAATGCATAGATCTCAAAATTATATTCTCTAAACCAATAAATATCAATGTTTTACCTAGCTATTAATTTAACATACAATTCACATTCAAATTTAGCATGAGGGGATGGTGAATGAAATATAGTAATCCCTCCTTTTGGTCATTTGTTTTGTCTTTTAGAAAAAAAATTATTTGCCTTTGGGATATTTAATTTTCCTTTTTTGATTTGTTTTGCCTTTTCAAGCATCTGGTTCCCCTGGCTCCTGTTTAGCAGATAGTTGTAGCTATGGTTTACAAGCATGTAGTTGATAGTAGTCCCAATCTTGGTATACCTATTGGGTCTGTGACAAGGAGTCAGCCATGGTTTACCAAGTCAATTCTTCCTCCAGAGTCTAGCTGCAGACAAGAATTGTTCAGCAAGCATTCTGTTCTCCCAAAATTTACTGGACAACATGAAGAAGTATCTCAATCTTTTGACTAGTGGTTCTTTTTATTTAAATTGATGATGAAGCAATACTGTAAGTCTCAATAAGCTGCCATATCTCAGTTCCCATTGTACCTTCATGGGTTAGTGTACAATCAATACATGATGCTTGATCACTCAATGAAGATGGATTACCAGTTATTAGTTGGCTACTTTGAAGGTGGCTACATTATATGTAGCATAATCCAAAGAAATTGCCAATTTCCAGAACAGGACGCCATAGATTAGTGAAAGCTAAGAGATATGAGATAGTGCTGTCCCCAATAAATATGCAGACAAAGAATTGGTTATTGAAAGGGCACGTGGAGAAATTAACATCTCCTGAAAAGAACAAGAAACTGATGCAGGAGGTTGAAAGGTTCATCAGCAGATTAATCATTAACAAGAGTCTGTTAGGCAGAATGTCAACAGTGGATATAGCAAATAGAACAGGAATCATGCTGGAAGAGATCACTATATTCAGTGAACCCATGAGAAAATACATGTGGTGCACCACATCTGAAACACGACTAAGACAAGTCAACATGGAACTGTGGATAACAATGAGGAAGATAATCAAACAAAAAATCATAGACACAAAAGAAATTGTTACAATGATAGGGAACAAAGAAATTCAGCAAACATTAGAAACAGACATGAAAAAATATGAAAACCCTCACTGCACATTTGTAAAGATCATTAAGAGTGCAGAAATGATGTGGAGGGGAGGAATAACAGAACCAGTGGAAGTTTGCAAAATGACAACGAAAATGCAAAAAGAACTGCTAGAAGAAGAAGAACTCCTAATGTTGACACAACTAATATTATCGCTGAAAACACAACAACAAATAGATAGAATCAACATAGAAAAATGGGGAGCCTCCACGCCAGAACATGCAATGGAATGGNTGTAGTTGATAGTAGTCCCAATCTTGGTATACCTATTGGGTCTGTGACAAGGAGTCAGCCATGGTTTACCAAGTCAATTCTTCCTCCAGAGTCTAGCTGCAGACAAGAATTGTTCAGCAAGCATTCTGTTCTCCCAAAATTTACTGGACAACATGAAGAAGTATCTCAATCTTTTGACTAGTGGTTCTTTTTATTTAAATTGATGATGAAGCAATACTGTAAGTCTCAATAAGCTGCCATATCTCAGTTCCCATTGTACCTTCATGGGTTAGTGTACAATCAATACATGATGCTTGATCACTCAATGAAGATGGATTACCAGTTATTAGTTGGCTACTTTGAAGGTGGCTACATTATATGTAGCATAATCCAAAGAAATTGCCAATTTCCAGAACAGGACGCCATAGATTAGTGAAAGCTAAGAGATATGAGATAGTGCTGTCCCCAATAAATATGCAGACAAAGAATTGGTTATTGAAAGGGCACGTGGAGAAATTAACATCTCCTGAAAAGAACAAGAAACTGATGCAGGAGGTTGAAAGGTTCATCAGCAGATTAATCATTAACAAGAGTCTGTTAGGCAGAATGTCAACAGTGGATATAGCAAATAGAACAGGAATCATGCTGGAAGAGATCACTATATTCAGTGAACCCATGAGAAAATACATGTGGTGCACCACATCTGAAACACGACTAAGACAAGTCAACATGGAACTGTGGATAACAATGAGGAAGATAATCAACATGGAACTGTGGATAACAATGAGGAAGATAATCAAACAAAAAATCATAGACACAAAAGAAATTGTTACAATGATAGGGAACAAAGAAATTCAGCAAACATTAGAAACAGACATGAAAAAATATGAAAACCCTCACTGCACATTTGTAAAGATCATTAAGAGTGCAGAAATGATGTGGAGGGGAGGAATAACAGAACCAGTGGAAGTTTGCAAAATGACAACGAAAATGCAAAAAGAACTGCTAGAAGAAGAAGAACTCCTAATGTTGACACAACTAATATTATCGCTGAAAACACAACAACAAATAGATAGAATCAACATAGAAAAATGGGGAGCCTCCACGCCAGAACATGCAATGGAATGGATCTATGCAGACGACAGGAGATTCCTGGTTGAAATAAAAATAACAAAAGAAAGAGAAAAGATTAGCTCAAGAAAATACCAATACGTGAAAGAAGAACAGACAGTAGCATCAATGAAATTGATGTTCATGGAAGCATTCATGGGGACAGAATTGGAGGAGATGCTGAAACCATATAACCAACTAGCAGTTGACGTGGAATGCATCACATTGAAATTAGAACTAAGCAACAGCATACAAATGAAAATGAGTAGAAGAGGACTAACACAGATATTCTGGGAGACACTAAAAGAAAGCAAAATGAACTATCCAGCCATGATCTGACTAGCAATGGCACCAATAATGTCACAAGACTACAAAGAAATAGAACAGCAGATAAGAAAAAAATCCTCATATGTACTCCACCAAAAACAGTGTTGATCCTAATGGTGCTCCCACAATGGAGGATACCCAAGATCGTAAATATTGCCAAGACTTTCCTGCACGAATATAAAACCTATGTGAACACAAGAAAAGATGTGAAAACAATAGTTGAATGGGATGACTACAAAAAGACAAAAGAGATATTACTTAACAATCAAAAGAAATGGCGCACACAAGTAGAGCAGATGCACAGATGACATTAATGATAGCAATAAAGGATATCCACCTATATAAGAAATTCTACGAAATCTTTTCAGAAAATATCAAAGATGCAAAATTCCTCCAATATCATAGCACAGTGACAACAGAGAGAGAGAGAGGTGGTACTAAAAATGACTAAACAACCAGAATTTGCAATGACAAGCTGGAGTGATCCCCAAGCAGAAACATTAATCAAAAAGGCAGATGAGTTAGTCCACAGAGAGCACACAGTGCTGAAAATAATGCAAGCTGAGGAGGGCGTGTAGCATAATCCAAAGAAATTGCTGCTAATGAAGAAAGAAGAACAAATGATTAGTCAAAACTAAGATCAAATGATTATTTAGAAAAACAATTTAAGAAATTATCTTTGTAAAAATGCAACCAAGTAATAATATAGCAAATTAGTACTTCTCATTAAATTTGACAAAATGAAGATGGCGATTTTGCTTCCACTATTTTCAGCCATTTTGGCAAATGAATTAAATTTGAATTATAAACAACTTTTTCAAGTTAACTATAAATAGAGCATAAATTGATTTGGAAATTGTTGAAGTAAGTTCTACAAAAATCTTATTCTTAGATTTTATATCAGTTTGATTATTTAATACAGAATGTCAAGCTAAATGGTAAATTCAGTAGTAGTGGTTTGGAAACACATTGGGAGTGACTCGAGGGTCCTTGATCCAAACCATGAGCCTGCATTTACATTAGGTGTATGAATAGGAGTTTTTCTCTGTTTAGCTGGCTATTGATTTGATCATTCACATGTAATCAATAATCAACATCAGTAAGAAAGGGCTGGATAGCCCAACATAGGTTATACATATTTTATGTAATAGAATTAGGTGACCTATAATAGACTGATAAAGTGACCAAGCATGTATTATGTTATTTATATGTAAGGTAGGAAGCTGCAAGTTATTAAGTAACTTAATTTATTTAACTTATTTAAAGTCAATAGTTTTTGGTAATGGCTAAGTAATTAATTATTAAGCAGCTAGTGACATTGCAAGTTTGTGAAGTGAATTAAGCACATGATACAAATTGAGTTTAAGTCAGTTACAATTTACATTGAGAACTACACTGAGTTAGGATAGGGAACACATAGGAACTTTGTTGAGCTGAGGTTCAAAGCCACCTATATCAGCTGTGGAAACACAAATGAAAAGATGCAGAGATCAGAGTTGGCCAGAGGCCACAGGAACATCATCTATGAAGCAGAGCTATGATGGCGGAGGACCTAAATAGTATTCAGTTATTTTGGTTATAAGAAAGATAGCAGAAATATATACATGAAATAGCTAACATGAGTACATCCCTAACCACAGTTGAAATGAGACAATAGTTTAAAAAAACCATTTAACACATCGTGATGTTTGGTAGCAGATGGTACAGTAACATTATCTGCTGTAACAAATCCTGTGTTATCAAGTTTAACTCTTTTAAATTTCACATCTATATAAGCATTAAACCAATCATAAGGTATTATATCTGTAGAATTATCAACTGTAAACTTATAATTGTTTTTATTTTGAATATTACCTGCTGCAGGAATTACAATTAGAGTCTGGAGATCAAATCTAATGTATTCATTTCTTTCTAGAATTGTTGGATTTCTGAAGTCAGTCATTTTTATTATATAAGGAAAAAGAAAATCATTTTTCCTAAGAAAGTTCCTTTCCCTTAAAGGAAAAAGAAATTAATTTTGCAATAGTTTTAAAAATCATGTGCTTATATTGTCAAACTTCTGGGGCTCATTCTTGGAAAACTTTTTTAACAACATTTTTATCTCCATTCCCTTTTGTTCATTTGGTGTTTCTAACTTTTTATTATTGCTTGTTACTTGTGAATTAACCTTTAAGGGGGATGTTCCTTTACCAGTGGTAAAAGAAAAATTATTTTTCTGGGAAGGGGGCGTTCCCTTTAAATTTGTTTCCCTTAAAATTAACCCTTAAATAGTTATCATAAGTTTTCTTATATTTAGTCATGTCTATTTAAGGAAGGAGTGAAAATTAATTTCACAAACAAGAACAAAGTTCTCCTTAAGAAAATCATTATTCCCACAATTTTAACAATAATCTTATTTGATTAAAAATACTAAGTGAACATGATTATCATTTAAATTAATAATTTGATGTTGACTATCAGTAATGTATATTCTTATTTCTCTTATTTCATTTGTGTTGATTTTGTTGAATAATTTGCGCAAAGGTTGTTTTGTAAATGGATAACTTGATACTAAATCATTTGTAGGAAAAGTAAATACTATATCACTAGAATTTCCATTATATATGCTATTACTTATCAGAGAACAATGAATTAAAATGTTATCAATTCCTTTTGTAATGTTAGGAACAAGATTTGAAATTGTAGTTTTTTTAGGAGTATTGGATGGTTTTTATTTAAGAACTTAAAACCTAGCAGATCACCAAATTCTTTATCA
>CABFPE010001068.1:78836-109865 GCA_900660155.1 Hofstenia miamia | reverse complement strand
GGTTGCTTTACTTAATCAAAACAACAAACACTTTACAAAATTGAGTTTAAGTCAGTTACAACTTTACTTGAGTGCACGCACTGAGCTAAAGTAAGGTACACATAATTAGTTCCAGTTGAGCTGAGGTGGTGCCGTGGACTCAATCATCATTCGAGAAGGAGAGGAACTGTCTTGTGGAGATCGGCTTCGGGCAGTAGCCCATAGAAGAACTGAAGAGGAAACGCCATACGACTCCGTCACCTAAACAGTGATAATTAATGCTCAGTTATTTAATTAACATAACTAGTTAATAAGAGAGAAGAGTCTGATGGTTTAACAACTTAGTAACTCCTCACCCACAATTTACCAAGTGATAATCACTAGCAATGATACATGGCGCAAATAGGCTAGGTGGAGGATGTTACACTTTTGTGAGTTTGGAATTCTCTTCAAGGATACCACTTCAGCATGATGCCATGTGAGTTGGTTGTCATTGGAAGTGAGTCCTCAGTGGATGTTTACTGCTACTTTTGTAGCATAATCCAAAGAATAATGCTGCTAAGAAGAGAAGATCAGATGATTAGTCAGTATTAAGATCGAATAATGATTTATTAATTAAAACAATTTAAGTTTAATTATCATCATTATTTTTGTAAATGCAACTAAGAAACAAAATAGCAAATTAGTACTTATTGATGAATAATTTGACTAAACAAAGGGGGTGAAATCACTTCCATTATTTTTAGCCATTTTGGTAGACAAATTAAGTTCAAATTTCAAATGACAGGTACTTTTTGAATTATAGTATAAATAGAGCAGAATTCAATTTGGAAACCTGTTGAAGTAAATTCTTTGGAAATCTTATTCTTAGATTTAACTTGGTTTGCTTATTATTAATCAATGTCAATCTAAATGGTAAATGCAGTAGTAGTGGCTTGGGCACACATCATGAGTGATTCAAGGGTCCTTGATCCAGGCCATGAACATGCATTTAGGTTAGGTGTACAAATAGGAGTTTTTCTCCATTTAGCTTACTATTGATTAATTCATTTGCATGTATTAAATAATTGATATCAGAGATAAGGCTGGAGAGCCTACTGTAGGTTATATTTGTATTACACTGTCAAATTAGGTGACCTATAAATAGACCAATAAATAGACTGAGCATGTACTGTTATTTAAATGTAAGGTAGAAAGCTGCAAGTGATTATTTACTTTATCTAATTATTTTAATTAAATCCAATAGTTTTCAGAAATTGCTGAAGTAATATTTATTAAGCAGTTAGTGACATTGCCAGGTTGTGAAGTATCACAATTACACATTACAAATTGAGTTTAAGTCAGTTATAAACAACATTGAGAGCTGCACTGAGTTAGGATAGGGAACACATAAGTACTTCAATGAGTTGAGGCTTGGAGCTACTCAATTGATGATGGAGACCCATGTGGATTGATTCAGAGATCAGAGTTGGCCAGAGGCCATAGCCAAATCACGGAGAGGAACTGTGATAGTGGTATACCTAAACAGTATCAAGTTACTTTAAAACAAAGGTTAATGATAATGTATCTCACGTCAGAGTAAAAAGTTAACATCAGTACATCCCTACCCGCATATAATGAGGAACAATGATTTAAAAGAATAATTTACTCTCTGTTAAAGCTTGGTAGCAGTTGCTACATGGCGACCATGACAGTTAAGAACAAGCAAGAGAAGAATCAAACCAATATCCTAACTCAGGACTTGGAATCAACAAGTAAGTAAAGTAACTAAAGTAACAGAACACATGTGGAAAATCAGATACAGCACACAGTCAGCTATGAGATAACTACTACCACTGCACCTAACTTAAAGCATGCGCTAAGACAGAGAATTGCACCAAATTGCCAGCCACTACTAATTGTAAATCAAGATGACAAATGCATGAGGAAAGAAATGCAGCACCAAGAAAGGAACAAGCAAAACAACCCCCACCCCAAGGAGAGCATGCTCAGAGACAGATGCATCCCCCACAGAATTGGAAACCCTACACATGTCCCAGAAACAGGATCCTGTGAAGTCCTGAATATTTTAAGACAGACAAACAAAACAGAAACAATACTGAGATCTGAGATATAGTTACTGGTAGAAAGAATGTTGAAATTAGAGCAGGAAAACAAGAATGCAGTAAGCAAACTAAAAATCAAAATGGACAATCACCTAGAGAACCAAAGCAGAAATTTCCAAAAATATATCAAGGCATTAACAAATCAATTAGCACAATCAAATAAATATTTCCAGGAATGGAATGAGAAATGGGAAACATATGCTGACAGTTGGAGGATGTGAACAGGCAGCTAATCCTAGATAACAACATACAAGAAATAGAACAACTTAGAGACAAACTCAGATCAGCACAATTGGACAGAGATGAGAGTCATGAAAACTAAGAACAAGAACTAGAAGATCTGAGACATAAACTGAGGGCAATATGGGAAAATGAAGAGGAAAACCAGAGGGAACAAGAATGCATGAAATGATAATTGAGCAGAGGAAAGAGAGAAGCCTACAAGTGTCACCCACGAATTTCAAAAAACAGTTCAGGGAAATAGAAGAAGAAGAGGAAGAAGAGAAGAAAAAAAATTGATGAAATCATGAAGGCTGTGACGAATCAACTCACAATAACTGAACAGATGAATATACAGAGGAGACCCATCTACAAAAACTTGATGCTGCCAGAACACAGCCACAATGACACAATACCATGAAAGGCAACCTTGCCAAAATTTAATGGAAAAGTAGATAGCTACAATCCAACATTTCTAGAATGGTTACAAATGTTTGAAATCATGATGGCTGAAAGAAAAGTAAACCAAAGAGCAGCAGTTGTGAGGTTCACATTATATCTAACAGGAGTGGCGTCCCAACACTATCTACTCTTAGATACAGACACAAAATGAGATTACAAACTATTAATTGGAGACTTCATAGATTACTACAAAAACAAAACCTTTAAAAATCAGTATCAAATTATACTAAACTAAACAAAGATGAGAAAGATGGATGACATCTGAAACTACATCCAGCAAGTGGAACAACTGTTGACTCTCAGTTCAAGGGGAAACAAATACTCGAAATATGACCTTTTCTCCCATATTTGTAAGGGAATGCCAGAGAACATCAGAACACAATTTGATATTAATTGTGATGTGGGTGATAAGTTAGAGAAGATGATCAGGAAAACTGTAGACATACAGGCAACAATAGAGAACAATGCCTGCATCTACAAGAAAGCAGTATGGACAAAGAAAAGCCAACAGAATGGTGGAATAGCTACAAAACACAAAGTGGGAACACAAAAGCTTATAAGGAAAAGAAGGCAGAGAAGTTCATTAACATAAAAAACAAAGACAGAAAGTCAATGAAGGTGAGAGAAAGAGACATAAAGTGCTATAGTTGCAGACAGAAGGGGGACAGAAAAGATGAATGCAGAAAACAAATCAACATGATAAGAGAAGAGGAAGCATACTACAAAGACGAGGACATAATCAAGTCCAAGTTGTTGGAGGATGCCCAAACAGAGGAAGAATTGGAAAACTAGTTCAAGTGCTGACTCCAAACAACTGAGCACCTATATTGATTATGACAAATTTGGACAATATCAACATGATAACTATAATGATAAACGGAATATTAACAAAGGCAACAATTGACACTGGAGCAGCAACATTGATAATAACAGATGAGTGTGCAACAAAGTTGGGATTTAAGTGAGAAGACTTAGAATGCTTGAGCAAAGAGACTAATCAATGCATCTGGAGAGTACACAAAAGGCAAGCTCAAAGGCAGTACAAATCAGAATAGCAAATGCAACCTTTGAACCAACACTAGTAGTAATAGATACCCATAACAATTTACTGCCACATGAGGTTATACTAGGCAACAACTTCCTAACAAAGAATGGATGTGTGATAAACTACTCTGATAGAACAATAAAGGTAAGGGAAGAAGAAATTGAAATCAAAGAGCAAGAAGGAAAGCTATCAACAATAGTATTTGAACTGGAAGAAGACATAAAGCTGCAGCTGTATCAATGAAGGATGCATGGAATTAAAATGGAAGAAAAGATTACAGCAGACATAATGATCTACAACAATAAAGGGATGAATTCAAAAAGAGTCTCAATGCTGTCAAGCATGTGTGCTTTAAAAAACGGCTGAAGAAAAGTACCAATATTAAATGCAACAAATCACAACATCAATGTAAAGAAAACAAATGTATGAATATTCGAAAATCATATTAAATCCAGCATCAAAGCCATCTGGAGAGAATGGAAGACATTGATTAGCAGAGTAGTTTGTATGGTCGACTTGAGGACTTACAAATGAAAATGAGAGGTACTCCCCACAGCTGACTCAAGGGCAGAGGGATGAAAGCAAGTGAAGAGGACCAGTATAAAATACCCAAGCTGTTGGAGGAAGAATACCAACATTTGAGCAAAACACAATTACAACAACTCAGAGAGGTGCTGGAGAGACACAAATGGATATTCAATTATGGAGAAATAAGCATGGGCCAAGCAATAGGTGAAACACATAAAATCATCACAACAATGAGCAAGCTGATAAAGCTGCCAGCAAGATGAGTACCAGAGAAGATGAAGGAGAAATATAATAGAATACTCAATGAATTAATTGACAACAAAATAACTCGACCCAGCAAAAGTCCATATGCAGCATCAATGGTATTCGTGAAGCAAGGAGACAAACACAGGTTATGCATAGATTTCCTGAAAATTGAACAAAGTAATGAAAAAGTATTTTTACCTGCTTCTTAGAATAGAGGACATGCTATATGAAGTGAGTAAGCATACATACTTCACAT
Organism: Hofstenia miamia; assembly: GCA_900660155.1. Taxonomy (NCBI): domain Eukaryota; kingdom Metazoa; phylum Xenacoelomorpha; order Acoela; family Hofsteniidae; genus Hofstenia; species Hofstenia miamia. The sequence continues at coordinate 105,025 of CABFPE010001068.1, read as the reverse complement.
TGATAGATCTATGCAAGGCATATTGGCAGGTTGGAATGGAAGAGGAACACATTGAAAAAACTGAGTTTATAACTCCCCACAGTCTGTACAAATGGATATACATGGCGTTCAGCTTATGCAACATGCAGGCAATGTTTCAGAGATACATAACAAAAGTGCTGAAAAATAAGAAACACAAAATGGAGGATGGAGTAAACACATACATTAATGATATCATTGTAACAAGCAACACAATCAAGGAACACTTAGAGAAATTGGAACAAGCACTAACAATCTTGCAATAAGCAGGCTTAAGAATCAATGGCAACAAATGTTACATATTGAAGGAGAAGATCATATTTGACAACAAAATAATCCGACCCAGCAAAAAGTCCATATGTGGCACCAACAGTATTCATGAAGCAAGGAGACAAACACATATTATGCATAGATTTCCAGAAGCTGAACATAGTAATGAAAAATGATTCATACCCACTTCCCAGAATAGAGGACATGCTATACAAAGTGAGTAAGCATAAATACTTCACATTGATAGATCTATGCAAGGCGTATTGGCAGGTTAGAATGGAAGAAGAAGACATCAAAAAGATGGCATTTATAACTCCATATGGTTTGTATGAATGGATATACATGGCTTTTGGCTTATGTAACATGCCAGCAACATTTCAGAGATACATAACAAAAGTGTTGAAAAATAAGAAACACAAAATGGAGGACGGAGTGAATGCATACATCGACAATATCATTGTAACAAGTGATACAATCAAGGAACACTTAGAGAAATTGGAATGAACACTATCAATCCTGCAAAAAGCAGGCTTAAGAATCAACAGCAACAAATGCGACATTTTGAAAGAGAAGATCATATTTCTAGGATGAGTGATTGAGAAAGGGTGGATATGCATGAAGGACAATGCAAGATACATGATCAGGAGGATAGAAAAAACCAAACAACAAGAAAGACATTCAGAGAATAATGGGGTTCTTCAACTACTATGGCACATTTATACCCAATATTGCGGGGAAGACCACTAAGATGATGCAGTATCTTTCATATGGAAGTGGCAGGAGCAGGAGGAGCTGGACAAAACAAAGGAAGAGCTAGCCAAATTGCCATCATTGAATATGCCCAACTACAATGAAACATTCATACTAGACTGCAACACTAGCAAAGTAGTGCAACACTCATACAATTGAAGAATGGCAAGGAGGTACTCACACAGTTTTTTAGCCATAAATTGAAGCCAAGCAAGGAGAACTACGGATTAACGAAGTTAGAAATGCCTGCACTGATTGAGAGCATCAAGAAATTCAGACACTTCCTAATTGGACAGTAATTCAGAGTCTGCACAGACAACAGTGGTTTAACATGGCTCAAGAAATTCTCAGGTGATAAATCAGGGATAGTATTGAGATGGCTCAAATACCTAAATGAATTCACCTTCACTATTGAACAATGAAGAGGGACACTACATACTAATGCTGACTTCTGGATTGCACTCCCAGAGTACCAGAGAGATGCAACCAAAGAAGATGGAGAGAAAAAGCAATTTCAATTCTTACACATATGGAGTACAAGGAGTTGCCAAAGATGAATTTAGACAAAAAAGGACAAGCAGTGCTTCCAATCACAATAAAGGAAGAAATATCAGAGTCAGAGATCATAGAAAAGCAAAAAGACAACATGATACTAACCAAAATCATAAGGAAACTACAGGAACCAAACTTAAAGCTATTGAAATTAATGGCAAGTTATTACAAGAGTTATAGATGGAAGAGAAACAAGAACAGACTCCTATATGTGGAAGGACAGAATAAGAGAATTGCAATACCAGAATATTAAAAATGAGAATTAGTAAGGCAAGTCCATGAAAAAGGCCATTTAGGCATCACACAAACTGAGAGCATGTTCAACACAAGGTTCATCACAATGGCAGTAAGGAAGGTAACAGAAGAGATAATTAAGAAATGCACAAAATGTCTCCTCCACAACAAACAACACTTCCCAATGCAGAGAGCGCCACTGGAAAAAATCATAGCAACACAACCCAATGAGATTGTACACATAGATTTGGAAATGCTGTCAAAGGATGAGGAGAGATATCAGCATCTACTAGTAATGGTGGACAACTTCACTAAGTATGCAGGATTAATCCTGATGAAGAACACAATGGCTGAAACAACTACATAGATACTAATGAAAGAGTGGATCCTAAAGTTTGGACCAATGGAGACAATAATTACGAATAAGGGGCCACACTTTGAAAGCAATCAATTTGAAGAAATGACACGCCTACTAGAGGAAATGAGTGAAAGGACGCCAGTGTACCATCCACAAGCAAACAGTGTATGAGAGATTGAACAGGACGCTGATTAAGCTGATAAGAATCACAACATCAAGAATAGAAGGTCATAAGTGGCGTGAAGTGATCAAAATGATTGAATATTTTTATAATACATCTGCACACTCAATGATTGGAATAACACCATTTAAGGCCATGTTTGTAAAATAGGTTGCAATGCCACTATCAATGCAATATTTCGCCTATAGCAAGAAAATGGACAACCAATAGGTGAATCAACTAAGAAATCAAATAACAGCAATACATGAGACAATGGGCCACAACAAAAAGAAATCTGCAGTGGCACAACAGCAAAATTACAATAAAAAAATCTATGGTCACATGCATAAAATAGGTGACACAGTTTATGCATTCACACCAATGAAATTAACAGACACAAACCAGGTCTGAAAACTAAAAATGATTTGGTCAGGTCCATACAAGGTAATGCAATAAAGAGTACATGTTAAGTAATGCTAGACTATTGCATTTCCAGAACCTAAAATGAGCAACAGCAGATATCAAAGAATCAATATTAGATTAAAATGCTGAGTTCAAAATAAATTGTATTAATGGAAATGAGATTATATATGACATGAGCAAATTGGGTAGTTTGCTGGAAGAAGGTTTTGATGAGGAATTTGAAGCAAACATTGGCAACGAAAATTTACAAAGAAGAGAGCTGCAAGGCATGCTTGCAAGAGATAAATATATATGTGACCCAGAAGTATGGGATTTAAATTTACTTTCTGAATTTAGGCAAATCAAATGAGATGCAACAAACACTGAGGAAGAGAGTGTGCTGAAATCAGAGAACTGAGGAGATGACTATGTCAAACCCATGGAACAGAGTATGAAGAAGATCTCAAACCAGACATCAGAAGGCAGACAGAAGGAACAAGAACGAACCAATGAATAATCAAATGCACAGCATGAGAAGGCATCTGAGTAGTCCCCAACACCAATTGGAAGGCAGGAAGACAAAAAGACATAACACATCTCCCACTGGAGATCTGCACCACTGATTCACAGGCAAGCAGAAAACCAGTGAAAATCCCAGAGATCTGCACTGCTGTAAGTGGGCAAAGAACCATGCAAATATGAAAGTGATATGAGGCTGACATATCTACAGAACCTGCAACTGGTCAATTGCTGAAAGTGTCAACTGTGAGCCAACTCAAGGGCAAATCAGTAGAGACCATCAGCATGGACTCACTGGATGGTGAGCTGAGCATGAGCAGACCATTACAGATTACACAGCTACATGCCCCCTCTGAAACCACATCAGAAAGAACAGTATGCTCAAAAGAAAGAGAGAAAAGAATGTTGAAAAGAGATGGGGAAACACTGCACCCCTATTTAATGGAAGCACTAAAAATGAGAAACAATACATATCAAAAGCTATCACCAGAGATGAAAAGCAGTATAAGAAGAGTAGCAAAAACAGAGGGCAGCAACTTACCCATCATGCTGGACGCACGGAAAAGACCAATGGTCAACACAATAATAAGTTATCAGAGAGAGCAGATGAAATGGTAGAAAGACCATACATGCGCAGCATGGTCCATGTCACATTTGACGAAAATTTTATGTTGGAAACAGCCCAAGCAATCATGACATATATTGAACAAATTGCAAAACTACCAGAAATTAATATCAATAAGGATAACTTAAAAGATCATCCACATCCTGAAAGAGAAAGAATACAATAAAAACTTGGAAAAACAGTTGGATCAAACATTGAGGATGGCAAGAGTCCAAGAAATAAGAATGGTAATCATTGGAAGAACTATGCTTGAAGAACTACCACCATTCCTGGGCGAGCTACAGATGCAAGTAGAGAATGTGTTCCTATGGGAGAAAATAGAGACAGAGACAAAAATAGCAGAACTGATATGCCTAGATTTGCAAATCAATTACTGGGTAGCCTACTGCAAACTGATGGTAGATCCTTGCATAGCCATAGTGTTATACAAACAAATATAAACAATAGAGATGACAACAGATGTAGAGGGTGTGGAGAAAGCAAATACACTGTTCATTAAGTGCAGCCTCACACAAAGACAAGAACACATAAAGAGAATACAGGAAATATGGAATGAGATGAAACTGCAGAAGAAAACAAAAGAAGAACAGCCTGAAATACACATTGAAGCTCTGTCAAAAAAATACCATAAAACAGTTGAGGTAGCACTCACGGAAATAAACAGAGTGTACAAGCTGAACTCAACAAAAGACTTCAAAAACATTCTATTTGAAGAAAAGAACGCCCCAGAAGTCAGATTCAGGACATCAGCATGGCTATTGGCAATATTCACAACACAAGAACAAGGATTAAAGCTACCAATTCCAAGAACAGGGTGACACAAATTAACAAAGTTGAAAAAGTATGAAATAGCATTGTGTCAACACACAAACAAAGAATTGGTTACTGAAAGGACACGTTGAAAAAATGATATCCCTTGACAAAATCAAAAAAGCCCTCACTGTAAGTTTGTGAAAATCATAAAGAGTGCAGAGATGATTGAAGGGGAGGCATAACAGAACCTGTCAAAGTCTGTGAAATGACAACTAAAACACAAAAAGAAATCCTGGAGGAGGAAGAACTACTTATGTCATCACAATTAATACTATCCCTGAAAACACAGCAACAGATTGATAAAATAAACATAGAGAAATGGGGAGCCTCTACACCAGAACAATGGAATGGATTGATACAGATGATGAAAGATTCCTAGTTGAGATAAAGATAACCAAAGAAAAGGAGGAGATTCATTCTAGAAACTACCAATATGTGAAAGAGGAACAAACAGTTGCATCAATGAAATTGATGTTTACAGAGGCATTCACGAAAACAGAATTAGAAGAAATGTTAAAACCATGTAACCAGCTAGTGGTAGATGTAGAATGCATCACATCAAAACTAGAAGTAAACAAGAAAATTCAGGTAAAATGAGCAGAAGAGGCTTGACACAGACCTTTTGGAGACATTGAAAGACAGCAAGATGAACTACCCAGCCATGATTGGACTGGCAACAGTGCCAACAACGTCAGATGACTACAATGACAAATAAAAATAAAAATCCTCATCTGTACCCCACCATAGACAGTCTCTATCCTGATGGTACTCCCAAGATGGAGGATACCCAAAAATGTAAAGATCGTGAAAACTTTCTTACATGAATGCAAGACTTATGTCAATACAAAAGAAGGACCAAAGGCAATAGTTGAAAGAGATGATTATAAAAAGACAAAAGAGATATTGCTTGATAATGATAATAAAGAAAGAGTATACATTGAAGGAGTGATAACTCCTTATCAGCTATACATGCAAGGGAAACCAATAAATGAGTATCTAAAAGAACTACGTGATGAGATAGACAAATGAACAACAAAGGCAATAATGCTATTTTTAGGAGTAAATGATGTAGACTGGTTGGATTTATGGGATAAAAAATACTGATTCTATGTTGTCACAAAACACATAGAGATAGTAACAATGATGAGACTAAACAAAAACGATCCAACAATTATAATGGAAGAAGAATTCAAGGAGAACATTAAAAAGGCAAAACTCTTGCACTATCATAGTACTGTAACAACAGAAAGAGAGGCAGTACTCAAGGTGACAAAACAACCTGAATTCGCAACTATGAGCTGGAGCAATCCCCAAGTGGAAATAATAATTAAAAATGCTGATGAACTGGTCCATGGAGAGTGAGCCATACTAAAAATAATGCAAGCTGAGGAGGGCATTTAGCATAATCCAAAGAAAGAAGAGAAGATCAGATGATTAGTCAGTATTAATAATAAATTATGATTTATTAATTAAAAACAATTTAAGTTTAATTATCATCATTATTTTTGTAAATGCAACTAAGAAACAAAATAGCAAATTAGTACTTGTCAATGAATAATTTGACTAAATGAAGGGGGCAAAATCCTTCCATTATTTTTAGCCATTTTGGCAGATGAATTAAATTCAAATTTTGAATGACAGGTACTTTTTGAATTATAGTATAAATAGAGCAGAATTCAATTTTGAAAACTGTTGAAGTAAATTCTTTGGAAATCATCCCTATCTGCATATAAAGAGGAACAATGATATAAAAGAATAATTTACTCTCTGTTAAAGCTTGGTAGCAGATGCTACACTTTCTTAAAATGGCAAATTACCAATATCTTTGTTTTTCTGTTTGAATGTGGGTCACTCACTGTGATGGTAGCATTTGCAACCTTCTGTTCAACCATTGAGTTCCCCAGTACTGCTGTAGTAGTCTGAGCTCCCTGCAATTCTACAATATTATTGTATACAAATCCAATTTGTTGCACTAGAATAAAGCTGAACTAAATTGATTCTAAAGATTACTCCATAGGTTCTTTCATTACATTTATATACAAGCAAATAATTCCCTGCTTTTTGTTTACACTTACAAAATCACTGCTCTTTACCCTCACAAAATTTTATATAAGAAATGTATTGTTAAATCAAGAAAACAATTAAATAAATTACACCTTTTTGTAATCCTTGATTAGTAATCACACACAATTTAACATTACTGCATATAATGAAGTTAAGTTAAAGCATTCAAGATTAAAAATGAAGGTAGAAGAGCAAAAATGCAAGTAATTTTTTGAAAAGTTTACAAAAGAAAAAAATAAATTGCAGTTCATCAATAAGTTTCTGAACAAGGAAAAGCCTTTTAATTTGCAACATTCATGAAATTAAGATAGACAACAAAATCATTACAAATGACAAATTAAAATATGAACAAGGTATTCAAAGATCTCAGTACATATAGAGACAAAGAACAACCATTTATAAACTAGATTGAGCAATCCAACAACTTGTTCACCTTCAGTTTTATTACTGAGCATGATCTAATAATTATAGTTGTTGACAAACTTGACCACAATATTTCCAGTGGAAGCTGTGGGGTGCCCATCTCCATCTAAAAAAATATATAAAGTATTTCTCAGAATATCTACTGTTTGCTTTTAATTATTCCATCCACACCAATACCTATCCACAATGTCTAAAAACAGCTGACATTGCACCAATCTTTAAGAGGGGTGACCCTAGGGACTACAGAAATTATAGGCCCATCTCAATTACCAACACAGTCCTAAACATTTTTGAGAAGTTCCTATGCAAACAAACTAATTGTTATTTAACTTAAATAAGTAATTTGGTTTCAGGCAAGGTATCAGCACTGTTGATGTACTGTTAGAACTTACTGAAAAGGCACATTTTTTCCTTAACAAAAAATTAGTAGTAGCATTGCCCTATTGGATCTTAGCAAGGCTTTCAATTGTATAGATTTTATCATTCTTGACAAGAAACTAAAAAGCTATGGGTTTAGTACATCTTCACAAACATTATTGAACAGTTTTCTCTACAAAAGGCAACAAATCATACACATTAATAGCATTTACAGTGAATACATCACAACAAATAAAGGAGTTCCACAGGGCACTGTATTAGGCCTTATACTCGTCAAAATATATTCAAATGATTTATCCATACACATTACCCATTTAGAGCTGATTCAGTATACTGATGACATATGCATCATTAATAGAAATAGCAGTCCAATTATCACAACAAAAGAATTACAAGAAATCATAAAAAATAATTTCAAATTCTTTCAGCAGAACAAATTGACAATTAACAAGGGTAAAACACAGTTCATTATTTTTAGACTAAACAATGCTGAAGAGCTTGATAAGAACATCTGTCTTGACATTTCTGATGACAATCCACCAATACACAACAATGACAAATGAAATATCTGGGCATCAACTGGACAGAAAACTCAGTTTCAAAGTGTTTGAAAACAATAAAGTCTATAAGATGGCATCAGGCATACAGTACCTAAAACAAATTAGAAAAATTACACAGAGTGAAGCAATAATTAATGCATTTGATACTAGCCACTATGCATACACTTGTGAACTCCTAAGTAGTGTAGCATTTGCTACCAAGCTCTAACTCACATTGATCAATTGCTTTTGAATGTAACTCTATGTTAAGTGCTGGTAGGGATGTACTTTTACTAACTGCTTTGATTCATTAATACTTCTAGTCAACTTTAATTAACTGTATCATAATCACATGCTATTTAGGTGTGGACTGAATGCTGCAGTTTCCTTCAACTTGATCTTTCCATAAGGCCTACAGCTGACTCTGAATCTTCCAACAAGTAATCACACTTGTTATTAATGGATTTTCTCCAAGCCTCAGCTCCACAAAGTAAATTATGTGTTCCTTATCTTAAATCAGTGCAATGCTCAAGGCTGGATGTAACTGACTTAAACTTGATATGTAATGTGTATTTTGTACTTGCAACCAGGCAGTGTCACTAGCTGCTTAATAAATAATTATTTAGCCATTACTGAAAATTACTGGCTTTAATTAATTTAAATAATTAAATAGATAATTACTTGCAGCTTCCTAACCTACATGTAATTAATGCTACATGCTCAGTCTCACTGTCAGTCTATTTATAGGTCACCTCTGTTGTCTAGTTAATAGAAAATATAATAACCTATGATTGGTTATCCAACCATTTCTTCAATAGTTTTATTTTTGCATACATGTTAATGAAAGAATTGGTAGTCACCTAAACAGAAAAAATCTCCTAATCATATCCTTAACATATATGCAGTTTCATGTTGGATCAAGGACCCTCAAATTGCTCCCAATGTGTGCCCTCACCACTACTAATGCATCAACCATTTAGCTTGACATTGTTTAGTAATAAGCAAACCAAATTTAATCTAAAGATAAGATTTTTGAACAATTTACTTCAACAGTTTCTTAAAATTGATTTCACTCTATTTATAGTTTCTAATCCAAAAGTACCTGTTGAATTTGAATTTCAAATCATATGCCAATATGGCTGAAAATTAATGGAAGCATTATCACTCCTTTTCATTCACCAAATTGTTTCAACAAATACTATTTGGTAAATGTTGTTTCTTAGTTGCTTAATACAAAATTACTGATGCTAAACATAAATTGATTTTAGTTTACAATTACTACTATTTTTAATCATTGTTGAATTTGATATTAATCTTCTCTGACTAATCTCTTTTGTTTGCAGCTCTAATTGTTGGATTATGTTACAGTAGTATTAATGTTGCTGGGCAACAGTGTATAAGTAGGATCTTTAACTGGTCAATTTGTACTATGTTTAGCATCAACAGACAGCAAGCTATTACAAAAGTACTAAAATTAGAGATGCTTACATCAAGATCAATAACAAAGTACAACAACCTGGTGCTTTTGTTTAAGGAAATCAAAATAAGCTGTAAACTTCTAAATGAATAATTTGAAAATATAATCACTAAGCAAATAAATTCATAAATAATATATTGCCAACTAACAATTATTGGAACAATTCTTTCACCACAAACTCTTGTAAACTTTGGAACAAATTACCAATCAGGATAAAACAGGAAAGAAACCTTAAAAAATTTCAAAAATTATTAAAAAATAATCAATTAGCAGAGCAAAATAAAAAGTTCATTTAAAATCTGTGACAAATTGAATATATTTGATTATTTTAATTGTATGATTGTATTGATGTTTTTTATTTTTTTTTAGTGTCTTAATTGTAATTGTCTAGTTTAGTTTGTAGTGCATGTGTATGTTTATGTGTTTGTATATATTGTAAATATTTATTATACTTAATTGTACATATGCAAATTGTGCAAATGAATAAAGTTATTGAAGGTAATAGTAATATTAAAATTACACATTGATGTTATTTAAATTTCATTAGCAACCACAACTCTGTGATTGGGTTCTCACTCTGCTACATCTTCTCCCACAGCAGCCATATTCATGAAACATGTTTCCAATTAAGACAAGGGAGGAAGCTTAAGTAATATAGGCAAGCAAGTCTAGACCTGAGCTGCATTACTTAAAGGTATCAAAGCCCTTTCACAATATTAATTACAGTACAAAGCCAATGCATATCAACAGTTTACATCCATGTGAGCCATTCCATTAGCAGTTGAAGTCAAAGCTTAGATGTACTTGTTTAGCAAAAGAGTGGACATTGAACAAAAGATCTTAGAGTTTTATAGCAACTTTAATTACTTTAATACCAATGTTAAAGGTTATTTAAAGTATAATTCAAGAATAACAAAAAATAATTTATTCATTTACTGAGTTTGCTTCACTATTCATAAGAGGATATTCACTGGGATTGATTACAATACATATTAATATATTAATATGTATTCTTACTAAGCTCATTATATGCAAAGGATGCTGATAGTGCAAGTAAAACAAAACTCCTTCAAATTAGCATTGAGTGAGTGATGGCTTATTCAGCAACACCAAACATAATGCTGAGAAATTGGTTAAAAAATATTACTAATCTCAATCATTTAAGTTATTAAAGCTCACATCTATCTTAATTAATATAACAAAGATAAAAAAGATAGTGTAACTGAAACTTGATCATAGTTGTATTGCTAAACAAAAACATTAAGGAGTAATTTAATAATCATGCAAAAGTAATTTAACAAAAGCATAATTATTAGACAAAATACATACATCAGAATCATATAATTGGTAATAACTGAAATACCAAATAAGGTTTAAGGAATAGCTAAATGTATGCTATACAATAATCAAGCAGAAAAAGTAAATAGGTTAAAATAACAATTTAATATCAATAAATAGAGAGATTTTTGTTAATTGATTTTCTGTACTTTCTCCTTACTTGTTTTTTTATGCTGCTTTCATCAAAAGTTTCAGAACTGTTTTCCATGTACAAAAATCATGTTTATTTGATTAAAAATTTAAATTAAAACCAACCTGTTTATAATGTGGTTCTGCCAGGACAGAAATGAACTTTTGTTGTCCTCAACTACTTATCACAAGGTTACCAAATTAATTTTTGTGTTACAATTCGTAGTTGAAATATTTCTAATTTAACAAATAATTAATATTTAAGCATTAGTAAGCCTGATTTCTTTTCTAATAAAGGGATGTTTCCAACTTGCCATCAGCATACATTCATTCCCTTATATGTGTTTGCAAATTGAAACAAAGTTTCAAAAGTTGTGTACTTCATCATAGTGTGATGTAATCCCCAAAATTCCTAAATATAAATAATTTGTTAAATGAGATTTATTTCAAAAAGAATTTTAACAAATGTAATTAATCTGGTAACCCTTTGACAATGACAATACCAGTTAAGTTCTGTCCCAGTAGAAGATTTAGACATGCAAGCTACTTGTTTGATGGAAAAATTCAAAACAGGTTGGTTTAGATTTGCAATTTGAATTGAATAAACATGATTCCTTTACTTGGAAAAGTGCCAAAACTTGTTCTGCAAGCAAGTAATGAAAAGTTACATAAAGTCAGTTGATAAAAAGCTCATAATTCATTGATATTAATTAAGCAATTTTAACCAGTTTGATTTTTATACTTGAAAATTGAGTAGTTTACTTTTAACTATTACTTAAAAACTCTTTTGTTATTTTCACTTATTACAAGTGAGATGATTTTGTTTTATATATTATATCTGATATAAGTAAAATTTTTCTGCCAAATTCTTTGCGTTCCAATTGTTGTTGCCAATCTAGGTTAAATTATATGGTATTTATTTTCTTGCACTATTGTAGAATCAAAGGGAGCTCTAGCTACTCAAGCAGTACTGGGAAACTCAAAGGTTAAATCAAAGGTTGCAGATGCTACCATTGTAGAGAGTGACCCACATTCTAACAAAAGAGAGAACATTGGTAGTTCGCCAATTCAGTAAAGAAAAACAGAAGCTTTCCATTGAGAGTAGAATTCCAGCAGTGACTAATTCACATGGCATCACGCCAAGGCCATATCCCTGAAGCCATCCTTACTCACCAAGGTGCTATTTGTGTGTCTCAAGTATTAATTTCTAGCCCAAATAAACAATTTAGCTCAGAGTTCTGTTATTTCAGCTCATGTAAATAAATAAAAAAACAAAATGCACATAATTGCTGTGCATTCACGTTCACCAACAGCATATTATATTTGCAGTGTCTTGTTATTAAGTGCATTTAATAAATAAAAAGCATATAAATAAATAAAAAAGATCAAACACAATTGAAGTGAAACAAATTATATTGTGCAATCACTACAGTTTTCTCACATATTTATAACAATTTCATCGAATTATTACCTGTTATGTGTTTACAAAGCATTGAATGAAATTCCCTTGCAAATTAAACAAGCAATAACATGTATGACTCAGATTGAGGGGACAATAATAAATTGAGTGCAAAACTGCACTCAAAAATACAAAGAATTACAATGAATTAAACACTAATAAATTGAAAAATTGGTAGCAACAATCACTTTGTCATGATGACGTAATCACTAAACTAGAGTGCCAAATTAATCAGAAATAATTGAAATAATTGAGTGACTCTACACATTGAGTGACAGCTTCATTTATTAGGTGGAAGAATTCAATTTTTGGCAGGCAAGAGCTGATCAGGCAATTTCTTTGTAAATTGTTAAGTCTCCTTGTGAATGTAGTGTAAAACCACTCCTAGAGCCAGAGACCTTTCAAGGCAATCATGAGGGTCATGAGCACATCTGTGTCTGAAGTGTGCACATCCTCTGCACTGATCTGGGTATTGTGATAAAAATGTGTGAAAACTTTGCATAGAGATCCCATTTAAGTAGCATGGTCCATAAAGAGCAAGCAATACTCATTGACCTGTTCATCTCCTCCAGATTGTTCATCTCAGTCTTCAGTATAGTAATAATTTCAATTCTCTTTGTAACATTGTAATAGCAGATTATTGTCTTAACATTGTTAATCCTGAAGCTCTACACAACAGCTTGGTCTGCACAAAAACAGCTCATATACAATACATTTTGCTTCACATGTAATTCATAAGCACAGCGAATATTTATTCCATTTTTTATTTGGATATTGGTGAAAATGAATTTGCCTTTGTCATGCATATCAGACATTTCAATTTTTATTGATTTATCAATAGTATATTTCATTTGCTTTGGCAGATATTTCTATCTTGTTTTTGAAAATGTATGTCTATTTCACTCAACAATAGTATTCAAGTTTAGCAAAATATTTCTCCACTTTGTATTTGGATATCATTTGAAACAAGTTTTGCTTCTATCAATTATATTCCTTGTTGCATGATTAAACATTGTTACAACAAACATAGCTTAAGAACTTCATCACTCAGAGTTGTTGTGTAATGTACACTTTTACATTAGTACAATTTATACACAATTGCATACTATATCCTTGATTAAATTTAATACATGTTGAAATATATGTCTATACAAATGTTATACGCAAGCATTGGCTTTTACATTTAAGAATTACTTTCCTTAATACTGAGTGTTGCATGTTTAAACATTGTTACAACAAACACACCTTAAATGAAATTTTTCATCAAAAATATCAGTTTGCCTAAATCCTAGAAATCAAAAATTCTCACTTTGGTATGAACAAATTGTCTAAAAAATTAATTTGCTCAATTCAGTTTCATCAAAAATATTTTGTCACTAGATGGCGTCCAATATAATTGCTTCATTTCCATGTGGTAAAAAGTGAAGTTCTCTTAACACCCATGGCTATTTGCCATGTGGAAATGAAGTGATTCTATTGGACGCCATCTAGTGACAAAATATTTTTGACAAAGTTAAGCTGAACAAATTAATTTTGAACAAAGATTTTTTTCTGAGCACTGGGATTTGGGCAAAGTGATATAATTGATGATAAGAAACATTTGACAAAGGTAAAATTAATTTCTGATGAAGTTTTTATTTTTTAGGCAAAATGATGTATTTACTTCAGTTAATATAGTTATGACATGTTCGTTGTAACAATGTTTTTAATTATGCAACACTGTATTAAGGAAAATAATTCATACATGTAAAACTCAACACTTGCATATAACATTTTATATTTTGCATAGACGTATATTTCAACATGCATTAATATTAATCAAAGATATAGTATGCAAAGGTAGGAATATAGCTATATTGTAGAGTCACTCAGGGCCCTTTATTTTATNATATAATTGCTTCATTTCCATGTGGTAAAAAGTGAAGTTCTCTTAACACCCATGGCTATTTGCCATGTGGAAATGAAGTGATTCTATTGGACGCCATCTAGTGACAAAATATTTTTGACAAAGTTAAGCTGAACAAATTAATTTTGAACAAAGATTTTTTTCTGAGCACTGGGATTTGGGCAAAGTGATATAATTGATGATAAGAAACATTTGACAAAGGTAAAATTAATTTCTGATGAAGTTTTTATTTTTTAGGCAAAATGATGTATTTACTTCAGTTAATATAGTTATGACATGTTCGTTGTAACAATGTTTTTAATTATGCAACACTGTATTAAGGAAAATAATTCATACATGTAAAACTCAACACTTGCATATAACATTTTATATTTTGCATAGACGTATATTTCAACATGCATTAATATTAATCAAAGATATAGTATGCAAAGGTAGGAATATAGCTATATTGTAGAGTCACTCAGGGCCCTTTATTTTATTTTATTTTTGGCACTCACTTTTATCAATTCAGTGCTATTCCAATTATTAATTTAGTGATTTTTATTGATTTTTAGTATTTCAAACTTAGGCTTCAAGTTTATTATAATTGTCCCCTCAATTAAAGTGTATGTGTAAATTGCTCATTTAATTTGCAAGGAAATTAAGTGAATTTTGTAAAAAAACGGTAAATATTTACCTTTTTTTTCTGTATAAAATAGGGAACTCATTGTTGCAATTGTCAAATAAATTTTGTTCTCTACTTACTCTATATTACTAAACCATTTTAGCATTGTTATTAATATGATAAGTATCTGCTTGTAAAATCCAGTGATAATGTGGTAAGAACTCTGCTGTGCCTGGGGTGATAACTTGCTCCTTGACAGATGTGAGCCCATATTGTGGTTGCTTTAAGGCTATGCATAGGTATAGGAAATAAAAGAACTTTACAATCAATTGATTGTACATGCACTTAACAACACACTATGCAAATATAATATGCTGTTGGCGTACACAAATACATGGTAACTACACATTATTATATTTTATTACATGAGCTGAGATAACAAGAACACTGAGCTAAATTTGTTAGTGAGCTAGAAATTAAACTTGAGACACACAATTAGCACCTTGGCAAGTAAGGATGGCTTCATGGATATTGATACACATATATACAAAATGTTTAAAAATATTTATTTTATATTATAAGAAATTGCTTACATTATAAAATTTTATTGATGTCTTTTATATTAAGAATTAAATAAATACCTGGTATATGACTTTTCCACGTTTGTAGACTTACATTTTTTCNGGTAAGAACTCTGCTGTGCCTGGGGTGATAACTTGCTCCTTGACAGATGTGAGCCCATATTGTGGTTGCTTTAAGGCTATGCATAGGTATAGGAAATAAAAGAACTTTACAATCAATTGATTGTACATGCACTTAACAACACACTATGCAAATATAATATGCTGTTGGCGTACACAAATACATGGTAACTACACATTATTATATTTTATTACATGAGCTGAGATAACAAGAACACTGAGCTAAATTTGTTAGTGAGCTAGAAATTAAACTTGAGACACACAATTAGCACCTTGGCAAGTAAGGATGGCTTCATGGATATTGATACACATATATACAAAATGTTTAAAAATATTTATTTTATATTATAAGAAATTGCTTACATTATAAAATTTTATTGATGTCTTTTATATTAAGAATTAAATAAATACCTGGTATATGACTTTTCCACGTTTGTAGACTTACATTTTTTCTGATGCCAATCCTTTCTTTCAGTACTGATATACATTTAATTTTTCCATTTGTATACATGAATTCAACTGATCAAATTAGTCAAAGTCATTATAAAAAACTGAATATTAAAATTAAGATATTTTTCATCATTGAACTAAATGAAAATTTTAGTATGGTATTAGTATAAGCTTTCAAGAACAAGTTCAAAAAAAGTTAATAAACAAAAATACGACTAATCTTTATTGTAAAATCAGATTTTATTTTATACAGATATATATACAGATTTTATTTATAAAAATAAATATTTCAATATGTTAAATACAATCAATGTTTAACAAAGGTTTGAATTGTTTCACAGAAAGTACATGTGGTTAAAAAATGATATATTTATTAGTCTTCACATAATAAAAATTTGTTTGCTTTCCCAAATAGTATTAAGCATTCATTTATGAGATGTCAACTAAAAGCACAAAATCTCACAACAAATAAATACCTCTGCTTAACACAAGGTCAATTAATGTAAAAAATTATTATTTTTACCTGCTTTTCAAAATAATAAATTGTATGAATTTTCAAACCATCATGATGTAGAGTCACTCAGGGCCTCTTTTTATTTTTATTTTAATTTTTAGGCACTCTCAAATTAATTCAGTGCTATTTTATTTAATGAATTGTTAATTTGTGATTATTTTGAACCTAAGTTTCGAAATTAGTGATTGTCCCCTCAGAGCTTTAGAATTAAGTGTAATTGCTCAGTTAATTTGTGAGGGAAACTAACTTTTGTAAAAATGGTAAATATTTACCTACTTTTGTATAAATAGGGAATATGATTGTAAGCAAACATCAAATAAATTTCATTCTCACTTGATACTGTTTGCATTTTATTTTTATTATATTTCATTAACCATTTTAGCTCTGGTATGAATTTTATAATAATGAAATTGTTAGATCCAGCAATAATGCGGGAGGAACTCCACTGTGCCTAGGGCAATAACTCACTCCGTGACAGATGTGAGCCCATATTGTGGTTGCTTTAGGGCTATATATAGGCATAGGGAATAAAAGAACAACAACATCTATCAATCAAACATGCACAAATTAGAACTCACCTCGAATATGCTATGCTGTTGGCATACACAAATACATGGTAACTACACATTATTTATTATCTTATTACATGAGGTGAGAAGATAAACCCAGAGATAAATTATTTGTATTGAGCTAGAAATTACAACTTGAGACACACAATTAGCTCCTTGGATTTGTAAGGATGGATTCAAATGGCTTGGCTTTGGCAAGATGCAATGTGAATTGGTCACTACTTTAACCATCTTGGAATTACTTTTTTCTACAATGAAATTGGTGAATTACCAATCTTCAATTGTTTTGTTAGAGAGTGGGTTGCTCTCAGCAATGGTAATCTTCTGCAACCTTTGTACTGCTTGAGCTGCTAGACACACCCCGTGATTCTACAATGAGATGCAGAATTCTGAGAAAATTAGATAAAAATACACATATTGTATAAACCTTAAAAAATGATATAAAAATCATTGCTAATATTATTCCTAGCATGTGCATTTATGTGCAAAGTGGAAAATGAAACTCAAAATTTCTATACTAAAAACAAAATGTTTTCAATGCTATACACAGCTTTACAATGTTAAAAACATTAACATTCACATTTTTCTTCAGTCAATGAGTAATTTTGGATAATCACAAATGAATACATAATGCCATTTCAAAAATGAATCAATTGGATGTATTGAAACTTGCAAAAAAATTTTAATCACAAAAAGACTAACAAATTTTCATAAAAAATACATTTCCACAAAAATTATTAAATTTATTGATATTACAAAACATAGTTGTACACAGTTTGCAAAATAGCATTAAGTGCTCATTAAATTGAAAAAATGATTATGGTTATTAAAGTTATTGTACAAAATATGTAACTTCAAGTGAAAAGAAGCAAAATTTTTAAACTGAAGATGAATGTCAAAGCTATATAAAATAAATTTAAGTATACGTATAGTACTAAAACTTAGTTTAATTAATATATACTTGTAATTGTTTATGAGATTATAAAAACAAAATATCAATCATTCAATGATTTAAACTACATTTTGTACATTGGGTATTAAATCAACTTAGGAACATTTTCTAAATATATAAATAAACAGTGTAAATTATGATTATCAGAAACTAATAAAATGAAATAAATAATTTTTCAAGGCAATTTACTCATTGTATTCAAGTATAAAATATATATCTTGTAATATGCAATTAGGAAAAACAGATTTTAACTAAATTTCCCTATTAAATGTTTTAATATTATAGAGATTGAGATTTTTTGAAACAATATCCAATCTTGTTAGAGTTTCTAAAGCATAGCATTAGAGAGTATAACAATATATTTTCATTTTCTTTTGTCTTTTCAAACAAAATTACTTGCCTTTGGGAATATTAAATTTTCTTTTTGGTGATTTTTTGTCTTTTCAAACAAAATTACTTGCCTTTGGGAATATTTAATCTTCCTTTTGTTGATTTGTTTTATGCTTTTGAACAAAATTACTTGCCTTTGGGAATATTTAATTTTCCTTTTGGTGATTTTTTTTGTCTTTTCAAACAAAATTACTTGACTTTGGGAATATTTAATTTTCCTTTTGATGATTTTTTTGTCTTTTTGAGCAAGGATATTAAATGTGTATAAACATTATGAAATTTTTATATTATTTTGTAATCACAGGAGACAAATTTAGTAGTATAACTTTTTAAAATACAAAAATAACTTACATTATTGAATGAATTCAACCACTTGAATCTTTGTGAAAACTGAATAATGTGTTAAAATGAAGTTATCTTTCCATCATAAGCATTGAACAAAATGCTATGAATTATTTTCCTTAATACAGTGGTGCATACTTAAAAACATTGTTTTATTGAACATATAACTATATTAACAGAAGCAAATATGTCATTTTGCCTAAAAAATACAAACTTCATCAAAAATTAATTTTAACTTTATCAAACATTTCTTGTCATCAATTATATCACTTTGCCCAAATCCTAGTGATCAAAAATATAAACTTCGTCAAAAAATTATTATACTCAATTTAATATTATCAAAGCATTTCTTGTCATCAAGTATATCACTTTGCCCAAATTCTAGAAATCAAAAATAAAACTATGTCAAAAAAGTATTATGCTCATTTTAATATTGTCAAAAACATTTATTGTTTTCAATTATATCATTTTGACCAAATCCTAGAAATCCAAAATAAAAGCTTCATCAAAAATGTATTTGTTCAATTTAACTTTGTCAAAAATATTTCATTGCTAGATGATGTCCAATAGAATCACTTCATTTCCACATTGCAAATAGTCATGGGCATTACAAGAACTTCAGGGTGTCCCAATGGGATGGGATTGCCCTGGTCTCTTACTACTCACTGGAGGTTGCAACTCCAGAAAACTTTTGTAAGTTGAAGGCCTTGATGAGGGCCTTGGTGCCAGGTGAGACCTTGATAGCTGATGAAGATAGTAGTTCTTCTTCACAGTAAAATTGCTCCAGGAGCACATTGTTTGTTCAATAACAGTGAGCAGAACAACTTTGCCATCTTTGGCTGATGTGTCTTCATGTCTCAGCTATTTTGTTGTAGCCACTCTCGGGATAATTCATTTTCTCCAGGTTGAACAGAATCTCAGTTTTCATGTGGATATTGTAATGGTTAACAACCTCCAAAAACTGCTGTGTGGACCTGGGCTCTTGACAGATAACACAATTTGTGCAGAGTGGAACATACTCTGAGTTAAGTGACGGAAATTTGGTTTCAGCCATGGCTCCCCAAATATACTTTTTGAGGGTATCAGAAAAAATATTAAGATCTGAAAATGTGACACTGAGACAATTTGCAATCATTTGTGGTAGCAAGCACCCTAGAGGACAGCTGGTCCCTATTAACCTTGCATAGTACTTCTCAAAGCACTCCATTGCTTTTTTTTGTTTTGCAAGGGATGCTGGTAAGGAACATGAATGTAGCAGCCAATTCTTCACTTTCCAGGCAACAGGACAAATCACAAGTTTGTGGGTGCATATCTTAGCTAGCTTCTCTTAGGCACATTGGTTGAGAGGCAACTGAAGCTGGGGATCACTTATAAGAAAAATCAAGAGGATCCAGATGGCTCCACAAGACTGGATAGCAGTGTGAACTTCTCAGAGAAGTTTTGTTGATCCTATGAGATGTAAGATATGCACAGTTCCATAAGTAGTCTTTCCACAGATCTTGAGTACTGTGAATTAGGGCTGCAGATTCTAATAGTTGGCCACTCAGTTTCAGGGCTCCTATCTGCTTTCAATGAGGTCCAGATTCCATTGATCTTGGCTAGGGTGGTCGTGCTCTGAGAGTAAGCAAAACTAACATGAATATCTGTAATGGTGGCTAAGCTCGGCAAGTTGATGTTAATTGACTCAAGAGTTTGAGTGTGGACAGCATTATTCTTGTGTCAACAGCAAGGTGATGTGTAGTGATCCTCTTCCAAAGCAAGAGATCAGTGTATATCAGCTCAGTTATCAAAATAATGTTCATATGATACATACTCACTGGCCAATAATAGTTCCTATATAGAATCAAAAAGTTTTCCATTCAGAAGTAGAGATTTTCAACCTGTTCTGGATTCTTGTCCTGGTATTCTTCCTTTAAAAACATGGCAAGGCAGATGTTCTCAACCTTCGCAAGTTGGTAGGCAATTTTGATCTTGGGCTGGTTCACATCACCTACATGGAAAAATTAAACAATGAAAAGATTCTCAAAATCAATGTTAACACATTCAAACTTTTGGATGGCTTTCTTGCTGTTAAGAAGTTGGCAAAAGTGGGTGAGGTTAAAGTCCTCGTCAAACATGGTGTGGACAGTTCTCCACCAATAGGGCCTCTTTAGTTTGCCATGCATCTTAGAATCATAGCAAATAATAGCAATGATTTTTGGCCTATGCTCAGCATCAATAACAAACAGGATAATGTCAATAGAGCACATTAATGACTTAGTGTTATATGTACACCTCAGTTTGTTCCTAGTTTCCTCAGATAAGTTGTTGCACACAAAACTAACAGCCTTAGGGGTTGCAATAAAGTATGGGTATAGTATTTAATCTCCAACTTTGGATGTCTTCTTCTAGTGTTCTTCTGTCTTCTTTGATTGAATACTAATAGAAGAGAGTGATGAAGGTTATCAAATCAATTCAGGATGGTTGGGGTTCACTTACATTAGCACTAATATTAGCAAAATGCACTCTTACTCTACCAGACTCCTCAGGTTCCCACAGAGAGTGTTTTCTCCCTGTGTAGTCATCCAAGGTCTGCTCTCAAGGGGAGTGTTTTCTCCCCAAGTAGTTGTGGGAATCACGCTCCCAAGTAGAGTGTTGTCTCCCCAAGTCTGCTTTCTGAGTCCTCTGCATGCGTCCTATTTTGCTTCTTTGATGTACCTTCCTCTGCTTGGCGCAGGGATACTTCTCATCTCCTCAGTTCATCACATGGGTTGAGTTGCCACCACACTCATCTTCTGGTGGGCAGTTGATTCCCTGTTCATTTCATCTATTTTGACTTGTTTACTAAACATAGAAACTAAATTGATTTCCCAATCTTGGATATTTAAATTATCTAAATAATCTTGGCCTCTAACTCTACATCTAGGCAAAATACAAGTAGTGGTAATGTTGCTATTATTACCAAGGTTACTATCATACTCAACCTTAGTGAGGTCGTCTTCCTTGCCTTCAGTGAGGTTATTATAAGTCTCAAATTTGTTTACTCTGTTATTGATGAGTGAAAATTCACTATTATGGTCATTGACAACATTATCAATATCTCTAATAGTTTGTTTGAGTTGTTGAAAGTGGGTGACTCTCCCATTATTTAATAAATACTTGTGGTGATCTAATACTTTAATTATAGCAAATGGACCTTGCCAGTAAGTGGCAAGCCTTCACACTTGATTGGCATTGGTGATTTGGTGAGGAAAATAGGCAAAGACCTTTTCACCTTGCTTATGTGGCTCGCCATGCAATTTACAATTAAAGTTCCATCACTGGCAGATAACAGACTGATTCATATTCCTACATATAGTAAGATGCACTTCCTGAAGTTCATGCAGCATGTGGTTTACAAAATTCTCTAAAGTAGGTTCATTGTAATCAAGAAATATAATAGAAAGAGGTGTATTTGCTTCACAACCAAACATTGCCTTAAATGGGCTGACCTTTGTTTTGGAATTAACTGTGGTATTGTAAAAATACTCCACTTCTTCAATGACTCATTTCCAGTTCCAACCTGCTGCTCAGGCTAGGGCAACCTGAATTAATTTGATGACTTGATTACTGCTCTGGAAAGTGTCAAGCTCCTTGGAGCAAGCAAGTTGTGCATTTATCTATGATGTCCTGAATGGTGGCTTGCATGCCAATGGTGACTTATCTCATGTTAAACATGCATTCCCTTTGATAATACCCAAGTGGCCCTTTTTGTGGATCTTATGGACCAAGTCCATCTGGAAATACTCAGGGACAGCTAGTCAGCTGTACAAACTCCTGGCATAGAGTAAGCCAGCATCTGTTTGCTTCCAATTGTATTACCAGAAAAAATGATTGGCTGCAGGACTCAGAGTGAAGTTGGCATTTTTTAGTTTTGCAATAATTTCAGATAACACCATGTTGTGCTGTTGATGTTGTTGGATTTCAGCCTTGGTGACCTCTTCTTTAACAAGAATTGGAAGAATAGCATTTCCATGGTGGTCAGAGCTGATCTTGGGAAGACACTTGTACTCAATAAGTGGAATAAATCCAAAAGGCATCTTCTCTCCAGGTGGTTTTCAGAGGTTGCACTCATAACTAGGGAGAGTGGTCCAGTAATCTGTGTTGATGTGCAATCTCCCTGGACAGTGCTGAATGGTAAAGCTGAAATCATTTAAGTACTTGATCCAATGGGCAACTATGTTGGACTTGTCCCCAGAAAACTTTTTAAGCCAAGCTAGCACAGAATTGTCAGTTCACATGGTGAAGTGACAGCTGAGGATGAAAAGGCAGAATTTCTTCAGACTTTCCACCAGCACTAGCATCTCAGATTTTGTGGCACCATAGTTCTGCTTGGTGCTCCTGAACTTTCTGCTAAAATATTGGATCAGGCTCTTGATACCATTAATAACCTGACTAAGAACTGAGCTGGCATCACAGTTGATGAGGAATTCTTTCAAATAGTCTGGTGTACTAAGGCTGGGAATTCTCCTTAGTTCCAACTTGACAGAGTCTAGTTCTTCTTGTTCCACCCACATCCATTTAAACTCCATGCTGCATTGCAATACATTAGAGATGTGTTTAGTCTTGTTCACCAGTTCTTGTATAAAGCAGTGGAAATACAGACAGTGGCATTGCCAGATTACTGATTTAAATTTCAAATGCAGTAATTGAATTGATTAGGCACTTCTTTCTCTGCAAAGCCTCAGTGGCTTGCTGTCATAACTTCATTTGCAATGAGTGGATGCATTGTTCATAGTTGATACATTGATCAGTTTGCTGCATGAGAGATGCTCTAAGTTGTTCAACCTTTGTTGGTTGGGGTGCAGGTGGTGAATGATTAACATGAGTAGGAGAAGATAAATCAACTAATGAATTAATTCCATCAGTGTGAGGGGCAACATTCAGGCTGTGATCACTCACACAGGGGAAACCCTGAGTGGGAGGCCCATTACAAGAAAAAGTGGCAAAATCCATTTTGGAACAAGAAAAACTATAAGAAATATAAACAATTCCAACAATTTGAGAGAAAACTCCAACTGAGTTTAGAGAAACAAAAACTAGTTCCAGTAAGCAGCACAGTGTAGGGTACAGTAATAAATCCAAATTCTAGAAGAATGAAACAACAACAAAGTAACAACCAATAACAAGCAAAAATAACATCAAAGCTTGGTGACGGCTTCAGAGCACAGAATTGCAGTGTAAAAATAACATAAGAGGTAAAGTTATGCATTGATTAGTAGTGAAGTTGATTCACAGCCAGAGGAAACAACTATCCCAGCTGGCTCACACCAAAGAGAAAGAACAAAACCAAATATGGTAAGAAAACAGGTGACAGTTCTGTGCCATGTCACAATCACCAGGTGATCAGATGACAACTTTGGTATGCATGCAAGCTTCATGACCAGAATACATTTCCAGGCATTGATTCAACTGCACACTTCAACAGAATGGAGTAGAGAGTTTGACTGACACTCAAATTTGCTCAGAATCCTATCAGGGTCACCATGTAGAATTGCTGGGGAGCTCTGGCTACTCAAGTGGTACTGGGAAACTCAAGAGTTAACATTGAAGGTTGCAAAGGCTACCATTGTAGAGAGCAACCTGCATTCTAGCAAAAGAAAGAGCATTGGTGGTTCACCAATTCACAAAAAAAATAGAAGCTTTCCATTGAGAGTAGACTTCCAGCAGTGACCAATTCACATGGCATCATGCCAAAGCCATATCCATGAAGCCATCCTTACTTGCCAAGGTGCTCTTTGTGTGTCTCAAGTATTAATTTCTAGCCCAAATAAACAATTTAGCTCAGAGTTCTGTTATCTCAGCTCATGTAAATAAATAATAAAACAAAATGCACATAATTGCTGTGCATTCACATTCACCACGAGCATATTATATTTGCAGTGTCTTGTTGTTAAGTGCATGTACAAAATGAAATGATCGAATTAAAAGATGTTATTCCCTACATGTACACATAGCTGTAACCTAAAGTGACCACAATTTGGGCTGCCAACTGTTAAGGGGCTAGTTTTTGAGTCAGACACTTGTGGAGTAACTCCCAAATTGTTTCCAGATCTTAAGCAAGATCTATTGTAAAATTCATAACAACATAAAAGGGGTTAGCAGATTGAGGGGGCAATAATAAAATGATTGTAAAACTGCACTTGAAAATACAAAGAATTACAAAGAATTAAACACTAATAAATTGATAAATTAGTAGCAACAATCACTTTGCCATGATGATGTAATCACTTAACAAGAGTTCCAAATTAATCAGAAATAATTGAAATAATTAAAATAAGTGCCCCAAGTGACTCTACACTATCATCATCCTTTGCATATACCAAACTTAGCAAATTTCATAGTAAAACTATTTCAAATGTATTTATATGTAACAGTGTTGTCTAATTTACCAATCACTTTTATCATTAAGTACAATAAACAATGATGCAATTTGCAGAATAATTGGTATAAACACAATTTTATGAATGCAATAAACTGTAGTCATAACCTAAAGTGGCTCATTACTAAGGAACCAGCAGAGAATGAAGTTACCCTAAAATACATAAACAACCACAACTCTGTGATGGGGTTCCTACTCTGCATCTTCCTCTCCCACAGTGGACACAGAAAACAATAAATGAAACCTAAATAAACAATTTTGAGTTGTATAGGCAATTAAGTCAAGAACTGAGCCATGGTAATCCTAACATTAATGTAGCATCATCCCAAAAGAATAGCTGCAACAAATGAAGGATTAACATTGAACGACTATAGTGATTAAATACAATCAAAAATATTATTGTAAAATTTAGTTATGATTCTATTCATTTTGTAAAGATGCAACTAAGCTACAATATTGTGCAAATTAAGAGAAACTTGTTAGCTGATCAAGTAACATTTGACAAATTGCTATGAGCAAAATAATGCTTACTTATGAACAGCCATATTGGCAGAAGAATTATTTGAAATTCAAAATCGGCAGGTACTTTAGAAATTTTAAATAAATAGCTTTGAACTTAACTAGAAATTTGATGAACAATAAATTCTTCGGAGTTTATTTTATTTTTCATTCTTCACTTATCTGGTTTGATTATTTAATAAAATGTGCAGCTAGGCGAGTTGTGTCTAGTAGTGGCTGGATCCCATCACGGGATCGATTCAGAGGGTCCTTGTGCCAGTCACGAAACCGCACTTACGTTACGGTTAGGAGTTTTTCGATTCTCGCCTAGTCTGACTATCAATCTACACATGTA
>CABFPE010001068.1:41408-57628 GCA_900660155.1 Hofstenia miamia | reverse complement strand
ATGGTGCTAAATGTTTTGCTCAAATTGAATTTGATTTGTGAGGGAAAAATATAACATGAATAGCTAATGATTGACTGTGATTGTAAACTAAGACAGGTAGTTATTTATTGTTTTAACCATGTATAAAATGAGGAACACTGTTGAGAAATGTTAATAGATTTTATCTAGCTTCAATTACTGTTCACTTTTCTCTCCGTTACTTTACTTAGTATTTTTTTTTATTATGAAAATAATTGCTTAAGCTCGGCGACAATTTGGGAGTGCTTTCTGAAGGCACAGGGCGACACGTAGCTCCTGGCAATCATTAGATCTTCCCAGCCCAAATTGTGGACTCATTAGGTTACAGATACAGGTACGGCTAAGGAAATAATAAACCTCCCGTTTGATTCAACACGTACATGCACTTATATTTTATTACACTGTGATGATACCATGCTGTTGGCTAGCACGAATGTCTGGCAATTACAGACTATTATTTAGTGAGCTGAGAACTAACAATGAAAATGAGATGTTTACTTTGCTATGAGATAGAAATTAATAAGTGAGACAAATAGGGTAGCACCATGCACTAGTTGAGCACTAAACTGTTTCTAAAGATTCCGCTTTGGCTGGAAGCCATTGTAGTTGGTCATCTTGGAACGAACTATCGAAAGTATCAAATACTTGGATGAATTACCAATGTTTATATTAGTTTATTCTCTCTTTATCTGTTTCTCCAGAATCGGGGCTGTTGTTTTCTATGTTTAACCTTCTGCAGAGTCAATTAGTTTCTAGTATAATTACAGCCCACGATTCTACATGGCGACCATGACAGGACGCTGACGTGATAACAACATACTCTTGGTTGTCTCTTTTGATGGTTTGGATTTGGTTTTCGGTTTAGTTTTGGTGCTCGTCAGCTGGGATAGTTGTTTCCCCTGACGGCGATTGGATTTCAGTGCAAATCTGCCAACTGATGTATACGGATCCTTCTTCTCTCCATTGGGAGGGCAATCGCGATTTTAAGTGTTCTGCTTGTGTATGTTTGTGTTTTACCTGTTACAATTCTGTTTTTGTCTCAGTGCTTTATGTGTTGGATTTATTACCAAGTGCTGCCGTAACCCCACATTTGGGTTTGGATTCTGTGATTTCTATGAGCTGTGTGTTTCCTCTGTGGTTGGGAAGCGCTCCCAAGTGTCAGTTATTATAGTTATTATTTCTTGTTACTTTTCTTGTAGACTAATGGATTCAAACCGTACAGTTACTTATTCTCCTACTTTTGGGACTCCTCTGAGTGTCCCCTGTGTAAGCGTTGGCAACCAGGACGTTGCCCCTTGCACCGTTGGATCGTTGTTAGATTTTTGTCCTCTGACTTCTCCTACCCAAACATCCCAACATCTAGATCATCTGGCATCAACCAGTCCATATCCACGTGAGGGTACTAGCAGCCCTGACATCCAGCGACGGCTTCGCAGAGTATTGAATACCCAAAATGCTCCTCCCATTCCGTTTCGTCCCGATCATCGTGTTGACAATGCAATGAGCTCTTTGCCCCGTTTTGATACCCAACAGATGGAAATCGAGCATTTGAAAGATGCTTTATCACAGCAAGTTGCTATGAGAATGGACAGTGAGCGCCAAGTCGAATCTCTTCAAGCTGAACTCAATACGCAACATGTTGCGTATCAGAAAATGGAAATGCGGATGCTAGAATCAACTGTTGCCTTGGAATTACAAATTCACGAATTAAAAACTCAGATGGTTAAGTCAGAAGAGGCTAATCTATCAAAACTTCCGATTGATGAATTCGTTACTCATGCTACCTTAACTGAAGCTTTAGGGGAGTTAGCTGAGACAATAACTGATAAATTCGCCCAGATGATTCAAGATAGGAATAGAAAGGTAAACCCTATGGATGCACTGACATCTTCTCAGCGCGACGAAAGGAATAAGATGATTAACCCTCCTTCAGTGTCGTCTTGCACAAATTCATTTGTGTCATCTGTTCCTACATTCACGCAAGCATCGATTGCCACGTTATCAACTCCCCCAAGAGATCAAGAGTTCAGTTCTACACATTCCGCGCAGCCACCTCGCGTTTCTGCATCTACCAGCTCAAAGGAACATACGTCTGATGCCTTGAGTCCACTGAATAGTAGTTCCTCAGATAGACGACCCAGATTCCGTAGTTCAATTCTCCCTGTCGAGACTCCCGGACAGATACCAGTGCACAGTAAACATTCAGTTTTACCCAAATTTACTGGGCAGATCGATGCAGTTTCACAGTCCTTTGAAGAATGGTTTTTCCTATTCGAGCTTCACATGAAGCAATACAAGACCTCTCAAGAAGACGCCGTATCACAATTTCCACTGTATTTGAGTGGGCTCGCATATAATCAATATATGATGTTGGATCAACATGTCAAGACTGATTATCAATTGTTAGTCGGATTTTTTGAAGATCACTATAAGGCCCCTCATATAAAACACCAGTATAAGACGCTGCTTTGTGATATGTCTTTCAAGAGAGGTGACGACATTCAAAATTACATTACGCAAGTCGAGCGACTTTTTCGATTGAGTAGTCTGTCTCCCAAATACTCTAGACATGATCTTTTCTCGTACATCTGTAGAGGATTTCCTCCCTCAATCCGTAGTCGCCTGGAAATGAAATGCGATCCAGAAGAGAGTTTGCATGATATCATAAGGAAAGTGATCAGCGTAGTCTACATGATTTATAATTCCAATCACATTGATAAAGATGTCTACGAGCTCTCTGGTACTACTGGAAAACCGGAACCTAAAAAGACCATTCTGAAGAAGGAGTTCGACATGTCTTCAGTCAGATGTTTCCGTTGTGGCGAGAAGGGTCATTTCAAATCAAATTGTAAAGCAAAGATTCAAATTGTGGCCGAAGGTGAGGGTTTCGTAGTTGACGAGCAGCTGGCTGTCAATCCTCCCAATACATTATTAGTAGACTTAACGGAAAACAAGTTGTCCCATTTAAATTAATGGGAGCGCCAACTCCCTCAAAACGTGCACAGGATGTATTAGTGATCACTAACATGATAAGAAAGAACCTAATTCCTGTGGAAATGAACGGAAGAATCATTAATGCTACCATCAATACCGGAGCTGCAGCGTCAATCATCAGTGATGAATGCTGCAAAGACATTTGTTTTACCCATGATTCAATCAACTCTTCAGCCGACATTAAACTTATTGATGCCTCAGGAAACTCAATATCCTTGAAAGGGAAATTAAAGAATGCCGCATTAAAGATTTATACCAAACAATTCGAAGTAGATCTAATTGTCATTGATACTGCTAATCATCAGCTTCCTTACGACTTGATTTTGGGTAATGATTTTCTGGAAAAAAATTCATGTGTAATCGATTATAAAAATAACACCATATCTATAAAAGACCAAGACGCCACGCAGCTAGCAACAATTCCAGAGCGGGAAGTTGTGTTCAATTTAAAGGAGCCTGTTTACTTAGAAGCTAAACATTGGACCAGAGTAGCTGTGTTTTCGAATTTGGAAATGAATGGTGATGTGATGATCATGGGCCAAAAGGGTAAACATATCAAAGGCATCTCCTTTTCGCCCGACTTGTGTAAAGTGAGCTCGGGAAAAACATATGTAACCATTCTGAACGGATCAACATGCCCAGTGCGATTCAAGGAATCTGATCTCCAAATAATCAGTGTGCCAGTCCGGGTTGAAAGTGTAGAGACTTCCTGTTTGTCGATTTGTACTGCCATCCATGACCTCGAAGATTTGCCTACCGTTAAGATCCCCACTGTGAATAATGAGACCCATTCACACCTAAAGGATAGTGAGAAGAAGTCCCTTGTTTCAATACTGCGTAACAAAAGTGAAGTGTTTAATTATGGTACAATCAGTGTGGGACAAGCAATCGGAGAAGAGCATGTGATTGAATTAAAGCAAGAGAAGCCCATCCGCCTACCTGTTCGTCGAGTTCCAGAAAACCTAAAAATGGAATATGAAAAAATTCTCAAAGACTTAATAGAGAGCGGAATCATTCAGGGAAGTAATAGTCCCTATGCAGCCCCCACCGTGTTTATTAGACAAGGGGAAAAGTACAGGCTCTGCATCAATTTCCGGAAACTCAATGACATTACAATTAAAGATGCTTATCCACTACCTAGAATTGAAGATCTACTCTATGACGCCAGCAAGTATAAGTTTTTCTCTTGCCTCGATCTCTGTAAAGCCTATTGGCAGGTACCAATGCGTCAATCCGATATTCCGAAGACCGCATTCATTACGCCCTATGGCCTATACAAATGGAAATATATGGCATTCAGGTTATGTAATGCGCCTGCAACTTTTCAGCGCTATGTCACCAAGGTGTTAACCAATGATTCTAATATTCTTGAACCAGGGATTTCCGCATATATAGACAACATTCTGGTAGCCAGTGATACTTTCGATGAACATCTCGAGAAATTACATAGAACCTTGGAGTTGTTACAGAAAGCTGGTCTCAAGGTGAATGGGAATAAATGCTCTTTAGCCCAGATTAAAGTCACATTTCTCGGTAGGGTGATTGAACATGGACGAATCTCGATTAAAACCAATGCAAAACAGTTTTTAGAACGAATTGAGACACCCCGGAGCAGAAAAGATGTGCAGAGGCTAATGGGATTTCTGAATTATTACGGAATGTTCCTCCCCGACCTAGCTGAGAAAACGAAGTCTATTACTCAATTACTTAAAAAATCCCACGAGTTTAAATGGACGTGGACTGAGCAAGAGGCATTGGAAGGGATTAAGTCCGAACTACAAAAGATACCGTCATTGAACACCCCAGACTATACAAAAGAATTCATTGTCGATTGCGACGCCAGTGCTGTCGCCATTAGCGGTGTATTGAGCCAAGAAATAAATGGAGTTGAATGTCCAGTTCAGTACTTCAGCAGAAAGTTACGAGCTGCTGAGAAAAACTACGGTGCAACCAAATGCGAAATGCTAGCATTAGTAGAGTTGCTAAAGAAGTTTCGGTATTTCATTTTAGGTAGGAAATTCGTAGTGCACACTGACAACAGCGCACTGGCTTGGCTTAAGAAGTTTTCAGGAGATTGGTCCAAAATAGTAGCCAGGTGGATAGAATACCTCAACGACTTTTCATTTTCTATCAAGCATCGCCCTGGACGTTTACATTTGAATGCCGATTATTGGACCGCGTTGCCAAGCTATGAACGAGATCTGAAAAAGCCAGCTGGGGAAAAAGTTCCGTTTGCATTCATACCCCACACAGAGTATGAATTAATCCCCGAAATAAATGCCGATAGGAACGGTAAGGAAATTCTTCCAATTCTAATCCGCGAGGAAATCTCTGAGGACGAAATTATTAAACACCAACAAAATGATCTTATTTTATCTGATATTATGAAGAGGATGAAGGACCCCTTTTTTCCCCTTTCACCAACGGCGGTAAGATATTATAACCAATACAATTGGTCAACAACGGAAAAAGGCCTATTATATGTAAAAAGTCGAAACAACCGTCTTGCTATCCCAGAATATTTCAAAAGGGATCTCGTGAGGAGAGTTCACGAGAAAGGTCACTTAGGGATTATCCAAACAGAAAAGACATTTAATTCTCGATATGTCACTATTGGTATTAGAGCAACAGTGCAAGACGTAATTGACAAATGTAAGAAATGTCTGTTAAATAATTCTGCTCACTTTCCAGAACAACGCGCCGAACTAGAGTGTCGCGCTGCAACAAGCCCAAATGAGATTGTCCACATCGATCTGGAGCAACTGTCTCGTGATAGTGAGGGTTTTCAGTACCTCTTAGTACTCGTTGATCACTTCACCAAGTACGCCTGAATCATCCCCATGGACAGCACACTTGCCGAGAAAGTAGCTGAGAAAATAGTCAAAGAGTGGATTTTAAAGTATGGCCCTATGTCTCGTCTAGTTTCAGATCGTGGTCCGCAATTCGAAAATAATTTAATGAAAACTCTTATGGCAGAATTGGAAATATTACATGACTTTACCACTGCGTACCACCCTCAAGCAAATGGATTGGTGGAGCGACTCAACAGAACTCTGATAAAATTAATTAGAGTTGCAGTGTCACGAGCAGCAGGAAAAAACTGGCGACGAGTAATAGAGGGTGTTGAATTTTTTTACAATACATCAGTTCACTCGACCACTGGGATAAGTCCCTTTAAAGCCATGTTCGGGCGTGAAGCTCTAACTTCTCTATCTATGATGTACCTGAATTATTCCGAAATAACACTAGAAAGATATGTAAATCAACTATTAAGTGACATGCAGGAAATTCATTTAACTATAGTTCATAATACCAACCAGTCATGTATAAGGCAGAAGCAAACATTTAATAAAAAATTATATGGCGAATCTCATCAACGTGGTGATAAAGTATTCGCATATTTGCCACGTGTCACAACTGATCACAATCAAGTAAGGAAATTAGCCAATAATTGGCAGGGACCATTTACAGTAGAGAAAGTGCTCGACCATAACACATATACACTTAGTAACGGGAGAACTGTACACTTCCAGAGATTGAAACGAGCAATTAAAGACATTGAAAATGTCATCATCAATGACAACAACGAATATACTTTAATTGATAATGGTGTTGATGAATATGCCACTTATGATAACTTAACAGAATTTGCTGAGGAAAGCTTAGATGACACTGATTTCGAACCTGAAATAATAGATAATTGTAGTCCACGAGTTTTGCCTTCAAGGCGCACTAGAGTTAATCAAACTTATGATCCCAATATTTGGGACCTTAACATTATGTTTAGGAATGATACTGATAGGGAAGAAACGCGAGTTGCCAGCTCCTCCGTCCCATCGTCGCAGAGTGAGACGAAAGATGGAGGTTAGTCACGATGGTTCCTCCTCATCCAGGCGTGATGAGGCCCATAAACGAGGACGACATGAAGGTGCTGAGGAGAACCCTATACCGTGTGGGCGATATGTAGCTCCACGCTTAGGTGAGCAGACAGCATCGACACCGTCCTCATCTTGCTACTCCGTGGGGGGATACGTACCTCCACGCGCGCGAGCAGAGCTGGCACAATCAACTTCGAAAACTTTAAAACTTGAAACTTTATGTACCCCTTTTAGTGTAATTCAACCTGTAAATGCATCCCCTAAGAGTGACTTGATAGCCCCCTCAACCTCAGATACTTCCGTTACGTCCTCCGTCAGATCTCAGAAAATGGAAGACTGCAAGAAAAAGATGTCCACAGTTGGTGCAGATATGTTACACCCCTATTTCATAGCTCCACATAGAGCGGTACACTACATTCGTGATAACATTTCAGAAGCTACCCAGGATCAATTATGATGGACCTACAACACTAAAAAGCTAAGTTGTTCAATTGATATAATACCATTTCTAATTGACGCTGAAAAACGTCCACCAATAAATTGTATTATCTGTTATGATTCCGGCATGCTCAAAGAAATCAGCCGTCTATATTGGCGAAGCACAGTACACGTCTCCTTTGATGAAGATTTCCACATACATAACCTCTGTAAGTTTCTAAATAGCGGCAGTACTATACAAAGTTTTGACTCAGTCAATATCGATTTTCCAAACCTGTTGATCATCTATTTT
Source organism: Hofstenia miamia (assembly GCA_900660155.1). NCBI lineage: Eukaryota > Metazoa > Xenacoelomorpha > Acoela > Hofsteniidae > Hofstenia > Hofstenia miamia. The sequence goes on along the minus strand of CABFPE010001068.1, from coordinate 50,008 downwards.
TTGAGAGTTCATGAAGTGCAAGATGAAAATATTATGGAGCAGATAGAAATTGCGTACCGGATAGCAAAAGTTGAAGGAATTCGTCTAGTTATAGTTCTCCAAGAAGAATATGAAGATCACATCCCCAAAGCGATTGAAAGCTTACATTATAGAATGGAAAATTTCCTCATTCTCTATAGATCTTACTACAGTCAGATTTCAATGCCAAACTCTAACGTACAATCGATTACAAAAATATTACTCACAGACTTCTTGCTATGTGAAAAAATCCCCTCCCACAAACTTGCTGTGGATAAAAAACTAATAATCAACACCATATTGCAGTCGCAAACTTTGGAACTGCTCAATGTAACCACGCTACACAACATAACAGACATGAGGGTCAGTTTCACGTTCACACAAAGTGTTAAAACGTTACAAGAGATCCAAGACATATGGACAGAAATAAAAGCCACTAAAAACCCTGAGTCAGATTGGCCCAACATCAACATTGAAAGCCCTAGCTCCCACTACCATACATCAGTCGAAAGAGTGTTACGAGAGATAAAATTCTCTTACGAGATTCAGGACCGAAAGAATTTCAAAACAATGTTGTTTTCAGAAGATAGAGTACCCAATCTTTACGCCAGAGGTGCCATATGGATCCTGTTGATTTATCTAACTAGAGACCCCCACATAACGTTACCCATCGATCAAAACAAACGGAAATCACTGTCAAAAACAGCTGTTCATGAAATAGCAATCTGCCCATTAGCATGGAAGGTAAAAAATTGGCTACTACACAAATGCGTGCCGCCATCATCACCCTGTAAAACTAATCGAGCAATGGATCACTACGAAAAATATTATGCCCGACTGGTGGGGGCGAGTAGTACAACTGGGAAAATGTCAATCATTCTGATTAGTAATAGATTGAGAATTTGTCCGTCAGACATAAATATTTTTTCTGAGACTATGAAGAAATATATGTGGGGAGCCACTGCCAAAACTAAGTTTGCCATCTTTTCTTCAGAGAACGCACCGTTAAGCACCAAAAGATTAATTGCCAGGAAACCTGGTTTTACGACGAAGTTTTTGGATTTTATCAGAATGAGAGAAGTGATAGAAAAGAACGAAAAATTCTTTGATGGACACCAGATCTCTTATCCAGAGTGTGGATACGGACAATTCGCAGAATCCACCAGACAAGTTAAGAAGGAAGGAAAAATAATTCCTATTACCATATTTGAACAGGTTATGAAGACCCCAGAGCAGTTTTTCAGAGAGGAAGAACTGTTGGCTACGTCATCAGTACAATTATCTCCCCATATCCGAGATCTTATCGAGAAGGTAAACCTAGAGAAATTTGGTGGATCACCCCAGCCTACACCTCAATGGTCCATTACTGAGAATGAAAGGATCCTCATGGTAGAACATGACCCAGCTGATTTTGACACAGGATTGACAATTAACAAGCGAGTGCTAGTGGAAAACACTGAGAAGGACGTGCTGGGCCTCATGAAATGGTGTTTAACTGAGATGTTTTCGAAAGAGGAGCTGGTCATTCTTCAATCTCCAGGGCGACAAGTAGCTTTGGACGTAGAATGTACCACTGCTAAAGTAAAGATTTCGAACAAACAAGTCGAGGAGTTGCGCAAATCTGGATTAAGGACTCGATTCTGGGACACAATCAAGCATGCACAGATAAATTATCCTGTGACCATTGGAACTGCTACTTTACAAACTAAGTGTAAATTCACCGAGTTAGAGAATCACATTCGTAAAGAAAATCTGTTATGTATCCCACCCCCCTGCGTGGAGACTCCACTGATTCAGCCAAAATGGCGAGTGAAGAAGAACAAGAAAAAGATCGCAGTCAACTTTCCTGATAAGATGAACTACGTAAGTACAGCTGCAGAGGCGAATAGAATGATGAGATCTGATGAATACAAGTCAGCACGTGGCAAGTTATTAGCTGGGGACAATAAGGAAAGAATTTTTCTAGATGGGAAGCTAACCATCTGTGATGTATTTAATAAAGGAACTGCCATTAGTGAACAATTGAAGAAGGTCCATGATGTCATCCGAACTACCGATCCTTGAGTGCTGATCCTTTTCCAAGCTGCTGGAGATCTTATGTGGATCAATAACGTGGAGACGACAACCAAATATTACGATGTGACAAAACGTATCGAAATCATCACAATGCTTCGCACCGACATTTCCGATCCCGATGAAATGACGCTGAGTCAGGTACAGGAGTTCTGCTCCTTATTTATGGATCATGCGACCCGTATGGGGTCTTTGCGAGAAGTATTTGAACATTTTTACCCTGACAGTCAGATCTGATCAGAAGACGTGCACACCTCTGACACCGACGCATTAATGACATTGATGATCACTATGAAAGGATTTCGCCTCTACGAAAGGTTTCACGACACTTTCACTCGTCGCTTAAACAACTTACGAAAAAATTGTCCCATCAGCAACAGGTTGCCAACAATCCATTATTTTAAACTGAAAGATGAAGTAGTTACCCAAAGGGAGGTTTTAATGCAATTATCACGTGAGCCACAGTATGCTGAATTGGAACAATGGGAAGGTGAACTTGCGATGGAAATGGTGATGGCTACTCAATGCAAATTGATGTGCCCCACTCTCCACCTGTTACCACCAAATTAATTTGAGCGAAGGGGGGGCATGTAGAGTGCTATACAGTAAATCGAATTCGTATTTAAATGCAAAATTTGTTGTAACTAACAACTTATAACTTTACAATGTTTCACGTTCTTTAAAAATAAATGTATGATTTTATCATTGTTTTATTTAAACTTTATTCAATTCACACAAGGTTTTTTTGAGTGATGCCACTAAAAATGGTGGTTATGTACTTAATTCAATATTATTCATCAAAAAAACCCAGGCTTTTAAATTCATTTTAAAGTCATAACCCTAACCTGGATGATATAAATTTTGGTATTGTATTTGTAAATAGCAAACCAATGTGATGCATTGTTATGATTTTTCAAGATTCCTGGTCCCCCTCAAAAGTAATATACTCAAGTATTAATTGCTTTTAATGCAGGGGTGTCATGAGAGAGCTGACTCCCACTCATTGTTGCCAGGCTAATTCTACATTCATACATATAAAAAAATTACATTCAACATTTTCAAAGTTAAAAACAGCTCTTGGTTACAGCTAAAAGGAATAGAATAGTCTGCCAGCACAAACGAATGAATAATGACTGATCTGGAAATGTATCAGATATAGAATAATAAATTAGCAAACAAATAACAAATGAATGTCAAAAAATTGTTACCTATTACAATAAAGTACAAACTACAAAAATAATGAACAATTAAATTTCTATTTTAAATCTAAACAGATTTCCAAAGGTCTGTGAAATGTTTACTAAATGAAAATGGCAAACTTCAACATTTATAATTATAGAAAATATTTACATGTATTTACTTGTAAATCCGTATTTCAGCAATGTTAACTGAATAGAAAACTAATCAAAATAAAGTTTAGACATATATATATATATATATATATATATATATATATATATATATTGTAGAGTCACTCAGGGAAAATCCGTGATTATTATATAGTTGATTTTTATTTCTCTTTTGTACTGACGTCATCATGACATCAGAGTTAGTTTATTTCGTTATTTCGAACTTAGGTTTACAAAAGAACTTGTGTCCCCTTGATGGTGCTAAATGTGTTGCTCAAATTGAATTTGATTTGCGAGGGAAAAATATAACATGAATAGCTAATGATTAACTTTGATTGTAAACTAAGACAGGTAGTTATTTATTGTTTTAACCATGTATAAAATGAGAAACACTGTCGAGAACTGTTAATAGATTTTATCTAGCTTCAATTACTGTTCACTTTTCTCTCTGTTACGTTACTTAGTATTTATTTTTATTATGAAAATAATTGCTTAAGCTCGGCGACAATTTGGGAGTGCTTTCTGAAGGCACAGGGCGATACGTAGCTCCTGGCAATCATTTGATCTTCCCAGCCCAAATTGTGGACTCATTAGGTTACGGATACGGGTACGACTAGGGAAATAATAAATCTCCCATTTGATTCAACACGTACATGCACTTATATTTGATTACACTGTGATGATACCATGCTGTTGGCTAGCACGAATGTCTGGCAATTACAGACTATTATTTAGTGAGCTGAGAACTAACAATGAAAATGAGATGTTTACATTGCTATGAGATAGAAATTAATAAGTGAGACAAATAGGGTAGCACCATGCACTAGTCAAGCACTAAACTGGTTCCAAAGATCTCGCTTCGGCTGGAAGCCATTGTAGTTGGTCATCTTGGAGCAAACTATTGAAAGTATCAAATACTTGGATGAATTACCAATGTTTATATTAGTTTATTCTCTCTTTATCTGTTTCTCCAGAATCGGGGCTGTTGTTTTCTATGTTTAACCTTCTACAGAGTCAATTAGTTTCTAGTATAATTACAGCCCATGATTCTACAATATATTCAAATATATAGTTACAATTTCATTGAAATTGTGTCTCTAATGGTATTTAATAGTTTGTGATGTCAGACTTTGGGGAAATGAGTTTGGGGGAAGTGAGACAGACCCAAAATAGGCTACCTATTATAAAAAAGTACAAAAGGCATCACTTAATTTGTTCCAATGTAAAATGTTCCAAAATGTCCCTTTAATGTACATTTATAGACATTTCATATTAAAGCAAAATTAACCAATGTGGTAAATTAGATTAAATATTGAATTGAAGATTGTGAGAATAGGATTAATTTAGCATTAAATTTCATGTTGATAATAAATTTGCTAGAGCTTTTGTGAACCATTGTGTTATTGTTGTTTAGTAATCTATACTGTTTGTAGTAATAAACTTGAAATAGATCATACCTTAAATGGCATCTACATTAACTTCCATTATTGATAAATAGTCTTTTAGTAGTAATTGCAATTTTCATTGTATTGTCAATATTAATGTGAATTTTAAATTAAATTTAGTATTTATTTATTTACTTGAAGATTCATAGTGTAAATAACACAGCCATACTTATGTATGGAAATAGTAGGTCAGACTCCTTCCAAATCTCTGTAAACATTAAATGATTCAGATGTTACAAATGCTGTAAATATTTTTTTATAGTTACTGTTTCTTTGCATTACATGTAAGATAAAATTATTTAAATTCCTATTAACAAATAAAGCAAAGTTATGCTATAGACAATATTGGTTTACTAGCCCAATTTTCTTGTTTTTCAATATTTATCCAATAATTTTTAACTGAACAAATCTACCTTATTCATAGTTGAGATTAAATATTTTGAATATTGCAAACTGTTGTATGACATTAATATTTGTTTGCATTCTACATGCTATTTTATCAATAAACTGTCAATTAAGATGAAATTCACCTTTTAATTTTGAAATACAATTAAGTCCGAGCATACATCAATGAAAAACCACATAAGGGTCTTCAATGATACACACTAGGATGGATGCATTTCCTGTCGTCAGTTTGTAATCAAGACATACTTTAAGTAGTAGTGTTCATTCATAAACAGAATACTTGAATTTGATTCCATAATAAAACAATTAGAAGATAACCACTGAAATTAAAATGAATAACTATGAAATGTAGCTTTTCAGTGTATTATAAATTAAATTTCTTTCATTGCCTTTTATTTTTGATTGCTAGCATTGTAAATCTAAATCAGCTAACAGAGAACTTTCATTAAATTAGCAGTAGCAACTCTCAAATCAATTTTTCTCAATCTAAATTCCAAAACAAATTTTCTCAGAAATGTCAATATCTAATCTCTAATTTATCACAGTTATTAATTTTGCCTTATTATGAAATATCTAGAAATTTACGTTAAAGGACAAATTGGAAAATTTTACAAATTATAGCGCACTGTACAAAATACAAAAGTATTAACAGAATTATTCAATTTCTATCTCAAAACTAAACAAATTTGGGAGGATTGCTAAGGCTATGGTTAGTCTATGAGATTGGTAGCATGAAAAGTTGCAAAATCATGTCTCATTGCTAATTATTTCAGGGGTTAGACANCATACTTATGTATGGAAATAGTAGGTCAGACTCCTTCCAAATCTCTGTAAACATTAAATGATTCAGATGTTACAAATGCTGTAAATATTTTTTTATAGTTACTGTTTCTTTGCATTACATGTAAGATAAAATTATTTAAATTCCTATTAACAAATAAAGCAAAGTTATGCTATAGACAATATTGGTTTACTAGCCCAATTTTCTTGTTTTTCAATATTTATCCAATAATTTTTAACTGAACAAATCTACCTTATTCATAGTTGAGATTAAATATTTTGAATATTGCAAACTGTTGTATGACATTAATATTTGTTTGCATTCTACATGCTATTTTATCAATAAACTGTCAATTAAGATGAAATTCACCTTTTAATTTTGAAATACAATTAAGTCCGAGCATACATCAATGAAAAACCACATAAGGGTCTTCAATGATACACACTAGGATGGATGCATTTCCTGTCGTCAGTTTGTAATCAAGACATACTTTAAGTAGTAGTGTTCATTCATAAACAGAATACTTGAATTTGATTCCATAATAAAACAATTAGAAGATAACCACTGAAATTAAAATGAATAACTATGAAATGTAGCTTTTCAGTGTATTATAAATTAAATTTCTTTCATTGCCTTTTATTTTTGATTGCTAGCATTGTAAATCTAAATCAGCTAACAGAGAACTTTCATTAAATTAGCAGTAGCAACTCTCAAATCAATTTTTCTCAATCTAAATTCCAAAACAAATTTTCTCAGAAATGTCAATATCTAATCTCTAATTTATCACAGTTATTAATTTTGCCTTATTATGAAATATCTAGAAATTTACGTTAAAGGACAAATTGGAAAATTTTACAAATTATAGCGCACTGTACAAAATACAAAAGTATTAACAGAATTATTCAATTTCTATCTCAAAACTAAACAAATTTGGGAGGATTGCTAAGGCTATGGTTAGTCTATGAGATTGGTAGCATGAAAAGTTGCAAAATCATGTCTCATTGCTAATTATTTCAGGGGTTAGACAAGTTGGTACATTTTTTGACTGCTTAAATATTGCAAAACGAACTACAAAAATTCAAAATGACTGCATGAATATTGCAATTACATATTATGTGTACAATAGACTTGTATGGGACAAAATAAAAGGGACATAACTTTCATTTATTAAAGATTTCACAAAGAACAATCATTTTTAGAAATCATTTATATTATATTATTCTTCTTATCGGAATTAATGATGAGATATGAACTGCTTTTAGATATAAGATTCATTATAGTCATGAATAAATTGGAAGACTTGTCAATTCAGCAGAAGGAAACCTATTTCAAAGAACAGATGGTGCAGAACTGTGTACCAATGTATTCATCGGAAAAAGTATAAATATCCTACTGGGGAAGGTTCCACATTAAAAAACCTAATGCATCATAGCAGCCAGCTCAGGGCCAATTTGGAAGTGCTGCCAACTTCTAAATCATTGTTTTAGATACATTCAAATTACTTAATGTACACAAAATATACTTACCATTCATTCTTTAAATGAAGTTAAAGAGCATCTAGTGACTCAACCAAAGTACAGGAATTGTCACTTCCTTATACAATGAAAGAGCTGCTTTATTATTTGAAAGTAGACTATTTAGATACAGAACACGTTTAAACAACAATGAATAATTTGAATCCATTTTCACAGGTTCAGATCTGGGATTTTCATCTCATACATATCCATATAAATGNNNTAAATCATTGTTTTAGATACATTCAAATTACTTAATGTACACAAAATATACTTACCATTCATTCTTTAAATGAAGTTAAAGAGCATCTAGTGACTCAACCAAAGTACAGGAATTGTCACTTCCTTGTACAATGAAAGAGCTGCTTTATTATTTGAAAGTAGACTATTTAGATACAGAACACATTTAAACAACAATGAATAATTTGAATCCATTTTCATCTCATACATATCCGTATAAATGTTTTGATCCTAGCTCACTACATAATTTACCAAAGACAGCATCATAGGATAAAAACTTTTATATAAAGGCAAAATTTTTCTCAATATTATGGTTTAAAAAGGAGCTCTTAGTGAACATATAATATTGTAGCATCTGCCGTTCAATGTGTGTCAATCTATGCTAAGCTTATTGGCTATGATTTGTTGGACAATGATACTAAATCACAATATTATTCCAACACAAATAGTAATTTCAATTGGTTAATCGTTAAATAATTTTACTTTAATCACTATGGTTACAAATTCAATATCAATATTCATGCAGTCGTTTTGAATTTTTGTAGTTCGTTTTGCGATATTTAAGCAGTCAAAAAATGTACCAACTGAGTTATCGTATAGTCATTGTTGTAAAACTTAAATCCTAACCATTATGTACCTAACATATATTTTTGCTTAAGGAAGATTTATCAATGCTTTGAATTTCTGTAGGTAGCGAATTCCAGGTTTGAATTGCGACCTTAATGAAAGATTTCTTCAAAACTTTTTTCCTATACTTAACACATGTAAAAACTTT
>CABFPE010001068.1:29200-41344 GCA_900660155.1 Hofstenia miamia | reverse complement strand
TTTTATATAAAGGCAAAATTTTTCTATATATTATGGTTTAAAGAGGAGCTCTTAGTGAAGATATAATATTGTAGCATCTGCCATTCAATGTGTGTCAATCTATGCTAAGCTTATTGGCTATGATTTGTTGTACAATGATACTAAATCACAATATTATTCCAACACAAATAGTAATTTCAATTGGTTAATCGTTAAATAATTTTACTTTAATCACTATGGTTACAAATTCTATATCAATATTCATGCAGTTGTTTTGAATTTTTGTAGTTCATTTTGCGATATTTAAGCAGTCAAAAAATGTATCAACTGGTTAGACATGAGATTTTACCAAAATGTGACAGATCATGTGTGACCAATCATAGTTTAACCATAGCCCAAATAATTTTTATGTGTCAATGCTTATAATTATAACACAAATTTGCAATAATTTGGTAGCAATTTCAGATTTTAACAATCTAAGCTAAATACTTAGCTAATGGGGGAGCTTCACGAAATTTAGATTTTTTTAAAAGACACTTATTTTATATATTTTGGGCTGAAAATCACGAAAAAAAGGGTGCCAGGCATCAATTTTTTGTATATTTAGAGAAAATTAAGGTTTTGTTAGCTAATCCCATTACTTGTTTGCTATTGGCTTGACATCATTCCTGCTGTTCACATGTTCATAGTCTATGTTCAAATACAGTGATGATGTATTTACTATTGCTAATTCCTGCAATATAATAAAAGCATTTATATCTATTGCCAATGGCTGCTATATCAATATTTACCATTTGTAATATAGTAGTTAATTCTCAAATATATTTTTTAACATGAAAATAATTCCATTATATTGTACATGTATGTTAAAATAACTGTTTGAAATATATATTTCATCAAACAGTTTTATGAGCAAATTTACACTTTATAATTGAAAGTTTGTTTTAGTTTATATGGAGAAAGCAAATTCATTGAACTTACCAAGTATATCAAATTTTATTCTTGCTGAATTTTTTTCAAAAGCACCAATTTTTAATTTGCCTGGAGTTGCAAATCTGAAAATGCTCAGTTCCATGCGCAGCAATTATGGTGACCATACAACTGGGTATGTGGAATGTGTACTGTACAGTGTTTAGTTACTCTTGTTTATAAATATTCTTGTGATGAGTGTAATGCCTTATGCATCAGGGAGACAAGAAGACATTTGGAAATTAGAATTAAAGAACCTAGAAGGAAAATATATTTTCACTAATGTTTGATCAGAAAAAAAACAGTTTCTTAGTAGTGCCCTAAGCACTAAGGAACCAATCATTAGGGTTTGCCATAGTTGTGGATTAGCATTTTGGTACAAAACAATATATATATATCATTTCAGCAAACTAAAATCAAATTATCAAATGACATATTGCAAATCTGAAACTGGAAATGAAATAAGTAAACTACTTGTTTGTGCAATTAAATTTAAGCATATACTTTAACTACAATAGTAAATGAATCTCTTATACACATCTCTACTAGTGATTTTACTAATACTATAATGCAAAAACAAAAGCAATGTAAAACTTTTTACAAAAATCAAATTGTTTTAATTAAAAGCTACAATAAACATATTACGCATCAGTTATTGTTTTTATATCGCAGGTATTAGCAAGAGTATATACATTATTGCTGTATTCGAACATATACTATGAACCTATGAACAGCAGGAATGACGTCAAGTCAATAGCAAATAAGTAATGGCATTAGCTAACAAAACCTTAATTTTCTCTAAATATACAAAAAATTGATGCCTGGCGCCGTTTTTTTGGTGATTTTCAGCCCAAAATATATAAAATAAGTGTATTTTAAAAAAAAAATCTAAATTTCGTGAAACTCCCCCATTGAAATGCAGTTTAAGAAAATACGTTGTTCGTTTAAATATATGACTACCATTTCATTTGAAACCAGGCTTCTAATGGTCTTTAATTTTCAATGATAACTGTCTGAAATGAAATTACGGAAAGTTATACCAAACCAAATATTGAATGGGCGAAATGTCTCCATACTATTAAGTTATGGTGATTTTTATAAAATGACCTTAGTAGTTTTAAATAAGATCCCAAACATTTATAGTATTTTGAAGTTTTAAGTTATACCTTTATTGGGTATGCATGAATACATTAATCAGTTTATAAATAAAAATAGTTTGCAATCTTTCAAATGGCAAATTACTTAAAAAGTTGAAAGTTAAGTACCATTAAGAAATTATAAACGAAAACTTCCCAGTACCTTCATGATTAGATTGATATTGCATTCTCTTCACTTGTAATTATTATTCTCTATATTTAAAAATCTTTCAAAATTTAGTGTGATCGCTAATATCATGCTGCAGTCACACCTGTTTCACTTAGCCTAACTGATTTTCGTTTATTTGATTTTATATATACTTTGATGGCGTAATTAGAACCAATTGACTCTGTATAATAAACAAAAAAGATCTATATCATAATAAATAAAATACAAGTGTATTCATAGACGTTTCTATAATCGTATAAACAACTCGTATAGTTGTATATTTGAAATAATATGAATTCATAACGGTTTTGCATGCAGAATAGCAGAACTCATTGCATCTAACTTTGAAGCAGCTCTTACAAATCTTCCAGAACGTGTCTTGACTGGAGAATGTTTATCAGCTGTAGATACAATATTCTTTTTTCAGAAGATATATTAGATTGACTGGAAGCGATTTGAAGACGCACCTTCAGAAGAATTTGTAAAATTTTTCTTAAGAGAACCTTAATGGAGCAAACTAGAGTGAATTGATCAGTACTCTCAACAAATCTTGTATAATTTGATTTATTGCCAGACTGCTGTTCAATCCTCTCAGAATTTTTAACAATATGTGATAATATCAGAGACACCATTCTTTATCACTCGAATAGTTTGGGGATTAGGAGTGAAATCATCATAATCAATTTCCACAGATCGAACTTTAGGATCTCCTTTATTACGAACATGAACTCTAGACAAACAGATAACTTTAAATTGTATATGAAATGTCAATGTCACTCTTTTGAATCTAAAAAACATTTCATGTTTAGTCTTGTTCGTTAATCAAGCTAATCAAGTCTGGCAGTTATCAAAAGGCTAAATTACGAATCAGAAACGTATGCCTCTATGCAAGGAATAAGTGTTGATTGACTAGGATCCGACCTCTTGCTGACCAACATTTGTTCCCTCAGAAACAAGATTGATGAACTGCGCCTGAGTGTGAATAGAGTAGGTCCGTGTATGGTTATTCTTACCGAAACCTGGTTAGTTGACGGCGATAGCTCCCTGTAATATAGTATTTCTAACTATGCTGAACCCGTCTTGTGTGATTGTTCAGACAGAATGGGCGGTTGTGTCATTATATATGTTAGAAATTGCATCAGTAATGTCACCTAGATCCCTATAAGTGAGAAACCTGATATTTTGGATGCGGTCCTCATCAGGATTCCTGAAATAAATCCTTTGAGTCTTCCTAGATTGATTAATGACTCAATCACTGCGTTTATAATCGACAACTTAGAATTCTGTCTTGCCAAGCATCCAGAGGACAGAATTGTATTTTCTGGTGACTTCAACCGTTCCTTCGTACGTAACAACTTTCAACACGTCAGTTCCGCCCTTAGTGTCACGAATCTCATCACAGAAAACACGACTGCTAATTCCCTCCTTGATGTCATTCTTGTTATTAATGATATTACCAATGGGTTAGTCGATCCTGAAATTTTACCTCCTGTTGGTAATTCTGATCATTTTGTCTGTTCCGTTAGCCCTCACAAGCCTCCCACAGGCCAATTGTTTCACCAACTAAGAAATTACCATGTTTTCTACTGCTCCACTTCAGAAATGTTTGCCTCAACTTTTGACAAACTTTTTCATCTCTGGCATGGTGTTGAATGCACTGACTAATAAAATTAAGCAAAAGTAGACGAAAGCAATGGGTTTTAATCAACTTGCATTACCTAGAAAATGGATATGTATCCGTGCTACAAGACTAGTTAAACTTCAAATAGCACGTCAGAAGAAGCATAGTATTTGAACTAGAGGGATAGTATGATTTTAGCGAACCCAATCGGTCATTTCAAACCGTAAATCATGATCTGAGACCTTACAGTTTTGTTAGCCAATCACATGTGAGAAAATCATCATACTGTATAAGTCGTACACACAATAAGATGTGATTAGCCATTGTTGTCGCAAATTAACGGCTCAACGCATTGTTGTGTAATTTCAGACTCAAAATGAATGAGATAGCTATTTCGTCTGACTACAAATGCTTGTATTAATTCAATGCTTTATGTCACCATTGTCAAAAGCTATACAGCTTCAACTCCCAAACTACCAGTTTTACTAAAATTGCAAAACATTATCATGACAGTAAAATTTTTTCAATATTTTGGATTATTAGACTAAAATTGTTTGTTGGAAACACACACTGAAATTGAAAAATTTCAATTAAGTTTCGAAGAGAAATGATAATAATGCATAATATTGGCATTCGTTTAAAGGGGTGTAAAATTTCGTGGGGAGGGCCGAGCTTAAGGTTAGCTTTTTTGCTCTTATCCATCTTTGCCACACTCTGGCCTGTCCAAATACATCACGTACAACTCTGTCTCATATTACCCGAAGTATTATTTCTTTGGATGTCTAAGATAAACTATTATATTACTCAAAAAAATTCGAAAAAGAAAAAATATTCACAGTGAAAACAAATGCGCGAAATTCAATGTCTCCTGTGTGAAATTGAATTTCTTTTTTGCGAAGTTCAATCTTTTTTGTACGAATTTGAAAGTGAAAAGGTGTAGATTTGACTCATTTTCTATTACTACTCAATGTAATTTACACATGTGCTTTGAGTTATTTCCTTATCACAAACATTAATTTTCTTTGCAAAAATGAAAATTTGTCGATTTTTGTCTCTTCGTAATAAGCATGAAAATTATCATCAAACGCCTTACTAATTGATTTATAATTTAAGGAATACTGATTTTCTAACTGCAGGCACACATCATCTACAGTGCTGTTTTAAATGAAATGTAATAAACCTGTTTAAATTTACTTTGCCTAACTACACTCTTAAAATTTAAGTTACCACACACACTTTTGTGGCTTTAGAAAATAGTGGTATGTCAAACTTTGTATTTTAAATTAGACAAATCGCAAGGAAGATTTATAACTGCGATTATCAACGAAACCCTGCAATTAGACACTGCTAAATTTATTCAAAACTGGTGTGTCACAATTAGTAAAAATAGATAGTGTTTTGCATTCCTGTATGTATGTCTCACGATTAAGAAAACTACTACGAACAACAATTTACTTCTTCGTCTAACAAGTAGTCAAGGCAATTGTGGGTAAAGAAAATCAATAAATGTTTGATATTTTAATTGGTGTAACATCAAAGAGATTTCGGTTTATCTAATCGCAATTATCGATTATTTCTTATCAATTAGATCTAATAAAATGGGATCGTTTATGTTCATTTTAAATTGTTTTTATGGAATTGTTTTGCTTATTGCTTAATTTGTGGAATTTATAATACATGTTTACTTTGTTTTTTCTATATTTTTAGTTATGTCTTTGAAGAAATTAAGTATTGATAATGTTGATGTTAAGAACAAACGTGTTTTGATTCGCGTTGATTTCAACGTTCCTTTGAAAGAAGATATTATTACCAATAACCAAAGGTACGCAGAAATATCTTTCGAACGTATTAGAATTTTAACTTAGAATTGTCGGTGCTTTACCAACAATTGAATACTGTCTTAACAATGGTGCTAAATCTGTAGTTCTAATGAGTCACCTTGGAAGACCAGATGGACAAAAGCAAGCAAAATTTTCTCTTCAACCTGTGGTTAATGAATTGAAAAAGCTTCTAAACCGGTAAACATTTTTGCTTTAATTGAAATTTAAATTTGAAGCGCTATCGTTTACACAGGCTAGAATATTTTTAAAAGTTATGATCACCACACTGATCGGAATCACCCCATATGAGTTTACGTGAGTCTAATGTATGCAATACTTAATTTTTTTCATCTGATATTTATTAAAATTTCATATTTTCTTGTTTCATTAATATATTTAGCAAATGTTTACATTAATTTATATATTTGTGAAAACGTTTATATTGTTAGTATAACTACCCAAATTCTAAAATAAATTATTTGCATTCTTAACTCTTATCTACATTGGAGAAAGCTGAGTAGAAATTGAATTGTTTTCGAAGGACTTAATACGTTTACAGAACGCTATCTACTAAATATGACTTTAGCAAAATTTTAAAACCAGGCGAAAATGGCCAATATTTGTAAGTAGAATGTTGCTCAAATTGAAACCACTAATTATGCTTTTTTGTAAAATAAAAAGAATTGCTTGAAATTGGTTTCAAATTTGTTTATTATCCATATGTGCAAGGTGTGACATATTATTGATAGATGATTGATTAGTGCGGTTGAGTGCAGAAAACGATGCACTTTAACGGCACACAACTGTCTATTTGATTTACTTGTCAGTTAGCTGAGCTGATTATTGCTAACAGTAGAAATTGGTTCGTCCGATTAATGATTGAGTTGATTTTAATTGCAATGAATTGATTTGTGGCTAGGCACACCTTGACTAGCGAAATACTGGAATTATCAGTAACTGCAGACTGCAAGTGACATGCATTCCATCGTGTTAGACAGTTGCATATTATTAAACACACCATTTGTTGTAGGTTTCAGCTTTACTCATATATTAACAATGCAATTGATAGTACGGTAAAATTCAAATTATACTTGCCGTTTTGTTTAACGCCCACATATATAGGCATTTTGTACCCTTTACATAAAATGCGCCTAAATATATATTTTTGAAACAACATCCGATTGATGCAATTGTGTGTTTTAGCATAACCCATACCGAAACTAGACGCTTTCTACTATGGGAATTTCGAGAATTAGGATCTTTGTACCAAAATACTTCGTTTCAGTAGTGCAAAGTATATATATATATATGTATTTGTTTTTATGTCGTAATTTTGACTTCATGTATTTAGTGATGTGACATTTGTATCAGATTGCTGTGGTAGTAATGTTGAAGCGATTTGTGCAGATCCGAAACCAGGAAGTGTTATTCTCTTAGAAAATCTTCGCTTTTATATTGCGGAAGAAGGAAAAGGAGTGAATGAAAAAAAGGAGAAAGTTAAAGCTACTGCGGAAGAAATTGCAGTATTTCGTTCGTCACTGGGAAAGTTAGGAGATGTTTACTGTAACGACGCATTTGGGACTGCACATCGTGCCCATAGGTATGTTTTTAAGTAAATAATGAGATTTCCCTGTATATGACTATAAATGTCGCGAATTCCTTGTTCCCGGGCATATTCGCTAATCCCTCTCCTAAAATATTGGATTTTGTGGATTAAGTTGAGTTCCACAATTATACTGAAACGCTAGAACCATGTAAAAGAAATAATCCGGCAAGACTGAACAACCGCTCAACACCTGCCGAAGATTCTGGTATAGAAAGTATAAGCTTATCACATAAACTAAACAATGGCATTTCTTTGGAATTCGCTCCAAAAAATTGGACTGGTTTGCGTGTACGGAGAGAAATATTTTTCTGATTCCAGCTGGTCACCAAATTACATTCTCTTCGGCTGTGTCGGCTCCTCGGTCTGTCTGGTAAATATTTTATCGAAGAGGCTCTCACTATCCATCATAGAATTTGAAGGTGTAGTTGAAGCGGATTTCACTTAATTTTGACTTTCCTTGTCGTAATGCATCAGTGAAACAATTTCATGCAAGTAACTTGTGACCGCTTGTTTGTTATACTGGGCAATCATTATATTCCATTCGGTAACAAATTGGTTTTGTAAGGCCATTTTACTGCAAAAAAATTGTCGAAGAGAGTCGGGTAATTTGGCTAATAAATTATTTTGTTTTCACTATCAGAATTTTAGATTTTATGATCGGCGTGCCGCATTTCACAACTAGTTGTCTATATTAGTACCTTGCAATAATATTTTTATTATTTAATTTAAAATGCGTATATTCTATCCAATTATTATATTTTTTAATTTTTTTTATCTAAAACAACTAATAATTCCCACGAAAAAATTATTGCTCCCATCCCATGGGAATTCTCATTCCCACCTTAACCCTGACCTAAGGTAATGCTTTAGCTTTTCAAACCACTTAAGCAATTTCTGTCGATGAAAACTTTATATTGTTAGTCTTATATTTGATACTCTCACAAAACATCAATTGGACACTAATGTATTTTTCATCATTGAAAGTGTTGGCATCGCTCTCTAGTTGCTCTCGAAGCGAAAAATCGATGTAAAGGTATGTTCCCATTATCGATTTTTATCATCTGCCCAAAGTTATTGATAAAAACCCATAGTCGGAACACTCTATCTGCTTATTTATCGATGATAAAAAGTCGATAGGTGAAAACTCAATCCGACTTTTTGGCAAAATGCCTCAAATACTGCCATCTGATAATGACAATGTATTATCTACTAAAACTTCGAATTTGTGAACTATATTAAAGCTCATGTCAGATTTATTTGTTCCAATATGGAACAGACTCCTAAAACGCCAATTATTGAAGTTAGAATATTTCAACTTCAAAATATGCAAGCACTGTTTACAATTAAAAAACGACCAATGATTGAACAGCTGATATTTTTTCTGCTGTCAATTAAAATATATTTTGATTTGGGAAATCATTCCCACTATCGATATTTCCTCAAATGATAATTAAAATTACTCATCTTGTAAAAAATCGATAGTGTGTACGATATTTCAACTCCGGTAGATGATAAAAAATCTTGAATGTGAATAAAAATATTTGCATTTTCGATTAATATCTCTTGATAAATTTGAAATTGGGAACGCACCTTAAGCTGTGCTCGTTATAACTGTCCTCGAACAAAGTCTAAAATTTTGAAATTATCAACCATTTATTTTAGTTCAATGGTAGGAGTGGATTTGCCAACTAAAGCATCTGGTTTTTTGCTTAAAAAAGAATTGGAATATTTTGCAAAAGCATTGGAAAATCCCACTTCGCCATTTCTGTGTATTTTAGGAGGGTAAGAAGATCTAGTTAATTATTAGGCTTACCCCAGATTTTAGTGCTAAAGTTTCTGACAAAATTCAATTGATTGACAATTTGCTTGATAAATGCACAGACATGATAATTGGTGGTGGTATGGCCTTTACATTTCTTAAGGTACCATTACTTTTATTTAAGTAAATTAACAAGCATTGATTTCAAGTGTATCTGTTAAATTCTTTTAAATTTTTATATGAAAGTTTAATTTGAAATTTAAAAGGAGAAAGGATTAATATCAGATGTAATCCAAAGAAATTTAGCGTTAGAAGATTCGATGAATATGAAAATGACATATTGGTTCTAAGAGACTTTCGCATTAACTACCTCTCCCAAGAATCCTCTAATGAATTAGATCTGCTGTGATATGCCATTAATAATAGAAATTCTTAATTCCAACTGAACCACTTTAACATTTTATGATAGAATTTTTGCAGACCAAATTTCATGCTTTAATATTCCTGCAAAGTAGTCAACATTTTGAAAACTCAATATTTATATCACAAGTTTTATCAAATCTAATCAAAAAGTTCATTAGAGAAGCGTCTGTGTAATGGAATGATCAATTCGATAACTAAAGAATTAGTAGGTAGATTGTTGATTCAAAGTTCTGTAAGACAAGCAAAGATGATAGTATTAAGTAATTAGTCACATAAAAAGAAATTTGAACTATTTCAAAAGTTATGTTTGTACAAATAACTTTGTGTAAAACTGCGTAAACTGAAGAAATATCATTTCGTAAATGAAAGATATATGAACAAAATGCAATGTTCTCAATTTCTGAATTTTAAATTTTGATATCTCTGTTGTGGTTCATTGTATTGAGATTAATTTTTTAAGAGCATAATAGTCTCGACTAGGGCAATTATATAGAACAGTGAATGTCAATAAAGAAGTTTGCTTGACAATGAAAAAGGTTTCTCCTGAACAATTGTATAACAAAAGTTGTTTCGAAAAGTCAACTAGTGCATGCTATAATTTAATAGCTGCTTCATCATGAAGAAGCAATACTGGTGCTATTATGATTGATTTTAGCGATAAGAGTTTGTTTGCATGTTTCAACGGAATTTAGAAGCTGTTTACATATTAGTATAAAGTTAAAGAAAGGAATACATGATACTGGAAGCGAATTGATTAGGAAATTATCTCGTAAGCGAATAGAACAGTCTTTATACATTGAATGAAGAGTGTACGTTTCTATTAGTGTTGTAAGTAAATGTGTTGTCTTTCTTGAGAATAATTAATCAGTACAATGACGAATACTTAGCTAGCATATGAAAAATTTGATTTATTTCAAGGCATTGTTTTAGATACTTCATGGAATGGAAATCGGTGCCTCACTATTTGATGAAGAAGGCTCTAAAATTGTCAATAAACTAGTCGAAAAAGCAAAGTCAAAGAATGTCAATCTTCTTCTGCCAACAGATATTGTTACTGGAAGCAAATTTGGTGATGACGCTGAAGTTGGTAGCGCTACTATTTCCTCTGGAATTCCAAGTGGCTGGATGGTATACCATAAACCCATTTTTTATAATGTGTATTAAAATATAAATTTTGAGCTTAACAGGTTACCAGACCACTATATTTTAAAGCATGTCAATTTTACAGCATTGTTCCTTTCGAATAGCTAAGCAAGGTATGTGTATATATACATGTTGATGTGTAGAGGGATGATCTATGGTTCTTAATACAATTTCCAAATATGTTGGCAAATTTGAAAATGCCGCAAGGGCAAGGACGACTATATAAACCAGGACGTGAACGTACACTTAAACTAAAATCGCTTAAGGCTCACAAATTATTGAAACCGCGAGAAATGTGTTTATGTTATCAAAACGTTGAATGTGTGCACTTTCTTNAGAGGGATGATCTATGGTTCTTAATACAATTTCCAAATATGTTGGCAAATTTGAAAATGCCGCAAGGGCAAGGACGACTATATAAACCAGGACGTGAACGTACACTTAAACTAAAATCGCTTAAGGCTCACAAATTATTGAAACCGCGAGAAATGTGTTTATGTTATCAAAACGTTGAATGTGTGCACTTTCTTTGCTCTTACAATAATTTATAAGTGCAACATTTTCAATTATCGATCGAATTTCAGGAATGCGCCCTACTCCCTACCCTCGGGTGTATTCTCTCCTGAAATATCTAGATTACAATAAAGTGTGGATTGGTGCAATTCCTAATAATCTCTCAAGTTGAGCACAAAAACTTCTTATTTTGCGAAAAGCACTAGCCTCTTTAACCTCTTTTATAAAAGATAGAGAACTTACCCAAATTTAGTGTGAGACAAAAGTCTCCGGTAAATACCGCCTGGCTATTTGATGTACTTCTTTAGGACATGACAAATCGTGTGAAATTTCAACTTGATAAAGTCCTCGCAATTGTTAAACTGTTGAAAGCAAATAATTGGGAAGTATTAGCTATATATACGTATAATTGTCAGTAAATGTGAAGTTTTGCAGTTTGACTGATTGCTGTGAAATTACAAAACCTTGAATTAAAAGAACCCTGTTGATGGAATGAATATGTATACAATGTATGACACTTAATAAGAATTTCATATATTTTTATCAAGACAATAAATAACAAATCCCTTCAGAAATTTTATAAACCTGATTTGTCATGAATTTGCATTTCCCAAGAATTCTAATGGTCCTTTATTGTGAATAATCAATGTGTTTTCAAAAGGATATGTGAAAATTATGCACATCATTAGTGGATGTGAATTGAATAATAAAGTGGCTATAAATATTAGAGATTGTTTAAAAGAAATAAACGTTTTCTATCTACAATTCGCTTCAATTCTTGAATAAATGCATATAGATATTTAAAGAATAGTGTAAATAGTGTAAATTTTTATTATACGTTATCCATTATCCATTAAATCAATTTTTTTATCTTAAGTATTCGCTAAAAACATTGCAGTTATTTTAACGTTGGGCCTTCAACGATTTTGCTGTTCTTAATATAGGTGTCCTTGCGTATGGGCGATACACATCGTTATATATATATATATATATATATATATATATT
>CABFPE010001067.1:102844-114966 GCA_900660155.1 Hofstenia miamia | reverse complement strand
AATGAGATTTTCAAACCAAACATGACTCAGCTTTCCTCACCCAAACTCGAAAATCTTCAAACCGATAGAAACCTGAAAATTTAATGGTTTTTAGTGCCACCATATTCTGAAGTCATGACTGGCTTTTTTACATTCCGTTTTTTAACAAATTCTTTGAAATTTATTATGTGATTATTGTTTCAATTATTTGTGTTTCGAATGGTGTAAGGTTCTCTAACTTTTATACACATCTTACTTATTGGCATAATTTAGCTTCCATGGAATGCAAACTGCAAAACTACATTCTTCAGATGTTTTGCGTTCAGTAGTCCACTCCCAATCACTAGGAATTTATAATGTAACGTCTTACATTCAGCCATTGCTTTTAGACCTATTGCCATAACTGGCCTCTTTTATCAAAACATGCCCAAAATAAATGCCTCTGGTTGGTGTGAAAATCCTACTCAACATGCTTGCTATGGAGAGCCCGTATTCATCCTCATTCAGCGCTCACCAAATATGTAATTGGTTTCCCCATTAACTACCCATATCCCCAAGTTTTTTGCTAAAACCACTTAATTGCCCATTTTTTAATACTGATGATTAACATTTGAATACTATTTTATCAATGTGACGGGAACATAATACATGGAATTGGAACAAAGAATTATGGCGACCATAGTAAAAAATCTATGCAATATGTTAGAAAATTTCTCTAATGATTGTAATTTTTAAAGATGAATTTAATTTTGGGACTACGTGATCTGCATAATTCATGGGACTGAATTTAGAAAAACCCATGGGCAAATAGTAATGTGTAAATGCGCATTAATTTTGAGGAAACTGAATTTTTTAGCTTTGTTTTTCTATTGCTATCTGATTTAAAAATTGGCTCTGCAATCATAAGCTCTTTTGAAATTTTTTAATTACCTTATCAATCAGAATAATAATTAATGATCTCAATGTTTGTTCTGAACATGTTTTTGTTTGTTTGCTTACATCTTTATTCAGTAAAAATAACTTTATGTATGACGTCAAATATATTTTCATCCCTTCAATATAATAAAATATTTGAATATGATACAATGCAATAATGTTATAGTTATGAGTAGTTACATTTTCTAAACCTGAAACGTAAATACCAATGTGCTTTAAAATCCGTCTTCATTCCCCACTCCATGTCCACTTCAGGAGCAGATACATTTTGTTTCAAGTTTTTGTTAGGTTCGAGTCTGTTCAAGAGTTTTTCTTTATTTCGGATCATGTCAGGCTAATCAATAACGTTGACATGAATAGCTGATTACATGTATAAAATTCAAAAATAGATTTATTAATCGAATGGTGCCTTACATTTAACTGTTTTGTCGCATGACAACCAATGCTGACAAGCTAGTTGTCTGAAAGCACATATATTGTGTTTATTTTGGTGCAGTCTAGGCAAACTTAGAAAGACAGATTGGGTCGGGTCTACGCATCATTTGGGTTCGGTCTGGTTCAAAAATGTTGACCTGTTTGCAGTCCTTGGCCTAAAGTGTTTCCATTGAAATGCGTGATTATCAGTTCACATGACGAAAATCACGTTTTGATATGCAGTTAATGCTTGGCAAAAAAAATTGAACTTTGATAATTCAAGTAAAATATTACTTTAATTAAGCTTCTAATCATATTAGCAATGAGTACTGAATTTAAAGGGTGTATTGTCAATTATATCTATGACAATTGCTTAGTTTGCAATAATTTTATGATATATAGTGCTTAAAAAGCAGAAATATTAGTTATATGCATGTGAATTTCATTTAACTATGACATATATTCCAATATTGAAAATCCCAACTTGGCTTGATCCGACCTCAATGCTGCTTCTCTTGCAACTATGCTCTAAACAATCACTATTTTTTACAATTATCAGGTAATTTGCTAGAATTTTTGCCTCATCAGCTGCTTTCACCTCATTTTCCTTCAAAAAACTTTTATCACTGATTAGTTACTACTGATGAAAATAAAAAATAATCAATATTTCAATACAAAAGTGAATTATGTTGGGTTCTTTGATTTCTTGACGCTAGGCTACTGTCATTCTAGATTGATATGATTGAGTATGATAACTAAAATAAATGTTTTTCAAACAATGGTTTAGAAATCATTAAATTGAACATATTATTTGAAAAGTGAAATTTGAGGATTTACCAAAATTGAATTAAATAATATTGATAACATACGCATTTAAATTTGGTAAAGAGGAGATAATATTTTGTATTTTAGTCTATAGTTGTATTCATTATCATGTTTTTGAGCAAAAATTGAGTATTTTAAGGGACCAATTGAAAAGTATTTGACAGCATCCGATCTCAACACTACTTGTTTTGCAACTATGCTCTATTTAATCACAATTTTTACATTTACCAGATAATTTCCAAGAAATTTTTACAATGCAAACTGCTTTCACTTCATTTTCCTTCACACTTTTATCACAGAATAGATGCTATTGAAGAAAATAAAAAATAATCACCATCCTACTGCAAAGGTAAATGATTTTGGATTAATATATTTCTTGATGCTAAGTAACTGTCATTCTAGATGGCTATGATTGAGTGTGATAATTAAAATTAACATTTTTTCAAATGCTACACATCAATTTTTTGTTTAATTAAAGTTTAATAACTTTACTCACTAAAATTTAAATGCTTGTGTAGACAAGATGTGATTTTATCATCACCAAGCCATTGCAGTATGATAAAAATGAATGTCAGATAATGAACTGAATTTTTTTACTGTCAATATATTTTATTATTGACAAGTTATTGATTTTTGCACAATGAATTTAGTATTAAATTTGTCTTGTCTAAATGGGCTTGAGTGAAATGAAGTTTATTATTGACATTTACTAAGAAATGCAATGTAGCAATATTAAACAGTAAGATATCACAGTTTGGGGGCATGGAACAACTAATTACAAATCAAGATGTTCATTGTTCTAAAGCAAATCATTGTAAGCCACAGCTGAAACGACAAAGTCAATAACTATGCTGTATCAGATTAATGTGTATAAATGATAGTTTCAGTAAGCTACTAGTTATAAAAATAGTAAAATTAGAGTGCATGTGATTAAACAAAATATTCAATGTAGTGAAAATCAATATGTATAATTTAGTTTAAAGCAGAAATTTAAAGAACATGCTCAATTAAGCATAAAATTTTAAAATATACTTAGATGATGAAAACAATTTTAATACATGTTCAGTAAATATCATTAAAATGACACTACAAAGTGAAAATCAATATGTTTAATTTTTATTTTTGGTAAGTTATAAAAATAGAAAATTTAAATTGCATACAAATAAAGAAAATATTCAACATAGCAAAAACCAACATGTATAATTTAGTTTAAAGTATAAAATTTAAAAAACATACTCGATTAAATGTGAAATATTATAATATGCATAGGTTATCAAACAAAAGTATCAACATACCTCATTAATTGTGTGTAAATGCATTCACAAGTCCAAAACAATTGCCTTCAATCTCTGACCAGTCACCAATTTGTGTTGTTCTTTATCATTATATTTTAGAGTGAAACCATCTTTAATTGAAGTGAAACATGCTTTAAATAGTGCCTACATCATTGAAAAACCATGTATGACATGTAAACTAGAACAAAGAACAAAGAAACTTTGTAAACATCACCACTATTTTAAAAATTAATTTTATTTTCTAATTATTTATTGTAAAATTTTTTTAGAAAATTTATTTTTTCAAGTTAATTATTTTGTTAATTTATTTTTGCAATTTATTTCTTTGCTAAAAGATTTGAATTATAGCATTTCACTAAAATCAAATATACTGCTATTTTATTGTAAAAATTCCTTTTGTTCTAATGATTTACATCTGCAATAATTGTAACTTGTTTCATTTTATCAGGGAGTCTATGCATTTCATGCAAAAGGCTAATCTCAATTTTTCAAATATGATGCTATTTCATTGTAAAAATTCCATACCTTCCAATGATTTATATATGCAATCATTGTAATATGTTTTGTTTAGTAGATGAGTCTATACATTACATGCAAAAGGCTACAATTTGGTTTTTCTATTACCTTGCTATTTCATTGTAAAAATTCCATATGTTCTAATGATTAGCATCTGCAATTGTTGTAATTTATTTCATTTTTCAGGAGTTTATACATTACATGCAAAGGATTACATTTTGTTCTCTCAAATACACTGATATTTCACTGTAAATTTCCGTGCAGTTAATTCACTTTTTCACTAATACAAAATGGAAAAAACATATTTGCTATACTTAAACATTACAGATGTTTGAAATATAGACTTACATAATAAAGGCAATTTTATTTCATGAAAAAGTCAAAATAATTTCTTATATTATTTGGTAAACTTAGTGGGAGTTTTTATTTGATATTTTATTTTAAAAATATCTAGAAAAGTTAGTATGCTACTAGTTTTGAAGATATAACAAGATTTATATTTTTAAGTAAGTTCAACAATCACCAGCCAATCTCTGTAAAAATTGAATAATGTTTTTGTTTTAATAGGGAATTTTGCTTCTTCCCTCATAAATTATAATGCATTGTAATAAAAATTTAACAAATCTCCATGTGCATTGTTCACAAGGATATTTTCTTTTTGTTTTAGCATCAACCAAACTAACAATGATGCTAGCTTTATACAATTTATTATTTTCTTTTAATTTATTAATATAGAACTCATTTTTCACAACAATCACTTGATGATAGTGGTTTTTGAAAATTTTTTTATTAAATGTGTTTTCCCATGCCTAAAATTTTTGTTAAATTACCTTTTTGCAGTGAATGGCAGAAATTCTAATAGGTTTTTCATTGTGTAGCATATTATTACCATGCTTCTAGATATAATGCTAGGCTAATATTCACACCATGTGTTATGCATGTAAATATGATACAATAATAGAAATGATCAAATGTTATAATGACCATGGTTTAAATGCATTGAAGTCTCTAACATGCATTAACATTAATTGAAAGTATAATTGATTTTCAATTCCTACTCTATTATAAAAACCATCAAGTGTTATAAGAAACATGGTTTAAAGGCATTGTATCCTCTAAGAGATGATAGCATTACTTAAAGCATAAGTGATTTTTGATTCCCATTCATGCACATGGAGAAAGTGTTGAATAACTAGTCATTAGTTATTACTATAAAATATATCTATATGAATATGTTCTAGAAGATTTCTAATTTTTATTAGTTGTATAAATTTTACAGAAAAAGAGAATTTCAAATTTCAAATTATAAGAACAACTGACCCTCATGAAGAAAAAACAAACCTCTGCTGTTAACCTCTCTGCAAAGACTGACTATTGAATTAAAAACATTTTGTTCTAGTTAACATGGGGAAATTTGCAACATTTCAGCCTGCTAATGAGTTTTTTTTGAACTTTTGAATATATTTCTAAGACACAAAATGTTAACCCAATGCATCAATGCATAGCTTCAAAGTAAATTTGTACAGATGAATAGTTGTAATTGGCATTACACCAATCCTTTTCTGACATGGCATATTTATTTCTAATCCAGCCTATCCAAAGTATTCCTCATTTTTCATAGTTTTGGAAAAAAGTTTTTTAAGTAAATGAAACAGATAGACAGTTGTAATTGGCATTACACAAGTCAATTTCTGACAGGGTGTTCTTGGGTCAAATCCAACCTATCCAAAGTATTCCTCATTTTTCATAGTTTTAGCTAAAAAAATATATAATTTATATAAAATATATGCAAGGAGAAAAATAAATCTGACAAGGAATATGTATTTACACCTTCTAAAGTAAATTCAAACACTAAATTTCAACATAATACTTGGCTTAAAACTGAAATATTTCAAAAGCTTATTCTGACATCAAAAAACTTTAATTTCAATTAACATTTTAAACCATACACCAACTTGATGTGCATAGTGCTTAGGAAACAAATAATTTATATCTTGCAAAATAATTTTTACCACAGGGCATTACTTTGTATGAGCTTGATACACACTACAAATTGTAAACTGTTTACCAATGGGCAACTCATAAAGAAATATGTATTGTACATAATGAGGTTATTCTGAAACTGAGTTAAGTTCACTGACTATTACAGAACATGATAATTTCTTCTATGTCTTTACCAAACATTGCACTTCAGATGGATGTACATCTGTTGCTGTCTCTTTCTCTTGCCTTTGGTAAATGCCCAAATGCTCTGGCTCTAGACAACCTTTTGAACTTGTTTGGTAAATGAGGCTTTTCTCGCCATTCCTTATAACCAAAGATTGAATAAAGTTAAAATTAATGCAGATGTATTAATAAGCTTCAATGTCTAAACCAATTTAAATAATGTGTTTGTAATGTGTTTTATCCCTAATACACCATTCATGGGTATTTTTATCAGTTTCAAAAGCAAATAATTATAAAATTATGTATTTTAATAATAATTGTATTTTTTCTTGAAGAAAATACCCCTCCATGTTTAAAATATCAATCAATTTTCATACAAACCAACTAATTTCTTAACAATACTTAGGAATTTTTTGAATTGTGAACACTTCTACTATATGCTTATGTAAACTATGTGTATATATTACTAAATATTTCTTCAAATATTTTGACATATCATATACTTGGTTGGATTCAATGCAATCCCTCAATAATAATGAGATATAATGTCAGTACTCATTATTCATTAAGATGCAAAGAGATGTAAGCTAAAATTTTGGGAAATTTTTTTTTATCTAATAGTTCAATAGTTTGAAGACTCTTATTTCATTGGATATTTTGTTGAAATCTTATCCTATCAAGCAAATAATTTTTGACGTAAGCTTATGTACAGGATTCTACTCCAGTGCAAATTAATGTAAGTAGGTTATGTCTTTCTGCATTGTTATTTAATCCATTTAAATTCAAGGATTCATAATAATGCATAGAGACATAAGCTAAACAAATTTTTTTTGGGTACTCTCATAGATATCATAACTCCCCATTTATTTTACAGTGCCTAGATGCTGAATCTGTCTCAAAAAGTGGTACCTGAGCAAAATAGCATTTGAATATTTTGAGGCAAGAAAGCCTCATTGTGAAATTTCATGAAAATTTAAATAAAGTTATCTATAAACAGTCAAATTATAGTATTTTTAAAGGCACATCTGCAGATGTAAATCTTATTACAATACATGCATTCAATCACAAATAAATTGTATTTTAAATGTCATTTTTCTGCAAATACCTATGCTAATTCTGAGGAAAATTTCTTCTAGTTTGATGAGTTCATTGCTATAAATAGATTTCCTTCCTGCCCCTGTGGAAAAATTAGGCAGAATTATATGTACATGCTGGAAATCCTTTGCATCAGATTTCTAAAAATAGCTTAGGTATTTGTTTATATCAGAGATCATGTTGTTTAAATGTATTGATCAATGCCTCAAAATTTTCAATGTTGAAGGAATGCATACCACTAAAATACTAAGGAGAGATATAGACTTACTATCTAGATGAACTACCCCTAACCTGAGCTATGATATCTATGGGTACTCTTCATCTCATACTGCAAAATATTTTGGATATTTCCTTTAATTATATTTCCTTTGGTGATAACTATGGTGATAGGATGTTTGTAAAAATTATGCTTGAAAATTTTTAGGCTCCCAGTGTACATTTATTTTTGCATTTTACACCTTCGCAATTCTAAACAGCTCTCAGTTGAAAATGGTTTTCTCAGAGCTAAAGAGAGTAACACAAACACTGATTTGCTAAGCTGGACTATGGTGAAATGCATAAAGTGCTTGAAAAATGAATCAGAAAAGCTTTACTACAAAATGAAATGTTCTGGCCCATTTCAGTATGTAACCCTTCCAACAAAATGGCTTTTGTCTGATTGACAGCTATCTCCAAAGTACACTTCAAACCCTAAAATTTCTGCTGCAAAGTATGAAGACTTGGTGAAATTTACCCAAAATCCCTTCCCTGTCATACACCAAGAAGAAGCTCAGACATTTTATAAATCTTTGCCACATTAAATAACTTTTGAGTTTACTTTTTATATGTTTTTGAATTATGCTATCACATTACTATCTACTTGATTTGTTTCTACCATGATTAATTATTTCCATAACATTTAAGTACTTTTCACTATTGTTATCCCAGGTATTATCTGCTGTATGTATGTTTTCCATGAACTATTATTCTTGTAGGTATATTTCGTGTATTGCTGCTAGTATATTTTGCTCTATCTGTTTTCTGGCTCTGAGTTATTATCCTGATAACATGCAGGTATTTTGTGTTTTCTGTATTTAGCATGATATGTTAGACCTTTGTTTTAAACATAACACATTTTTAAAAAAGATTTTATATTCTGTCATAAGCCTGCAGATGGAACAGTTATAACAATTCAAAAAGACGTAAGGTGTATCAATAGTAAAACACAAAGAAAATTAATGTTAATTAACTGCAGTATGGCACAATAAAGCATTTATTTTATTGGAATACATAGTTATTTCACATAGTCTAGAAGACTGTGAAAATATTCTGCATTTTATATTAGAAAAATAGTTGTAAAAGTTATTATTTCTCATCCTGTAAAATAGCCTATTTTAGCATATGTCTCAATGCATTATTGCTGATGATATATAAGAACTTCTCCAACATGCAGACATGTAAATTCTAATACTATTAATAGTTTGATTGTGTGATTAACCCAATCATATAGCCATGCCCTCATCATTCATGGATTAAAAACAAATTATGACTCATGATTTAGCATCTGTAAATAAATTGTTAACAAATGTGGCAAATGCTTTTTTTGCAGAGACATTCCAAAGGAATCTTTCACAAAGAAATTTTTGTTGAGATTGCTCTTGCAGCATGTATATGTTTAAATCCTACTAGTGATGTTGCATTTGTAATTTTTCAGGAAGCAAAATGGTATTTATCATGTAAGTTTATATAATATATATAATATATGATATTATCATATGCCTGCAGTGTTTAAATATGGTGAATATTTTACTGTTTTGTAATTGGGAGAAATGAATTAAATGTGAGGAATTTTTACAATGAAATAGCATGTTTTGAAAAAAGAAATGTATTGATTGCTGAAAATGAATTAAACTTTGTACATAGAACCAGTTGAAACATCAAAGCTTAGTAAAAAAGATTAATTTAACTCTCTCAAAATCATTTCTTGTCATCAATTATAGAATTTTTCCTAAATCCTAGAAATCAAAAATAAAAACAACATCAAAAAATTAATTTGCTCAATTAAATTTTGCCAAAAATAGAATCAGTCCATTTCCACATCACAAATAGCCATAGGTGTTATGAGAACTTCTGGGTGTCCCAATAAGAAAAGGTCATTCACATCTATACTACTCTGCACTAATAAATCATGAATAAATTTATATAATAATATATATATGATAATTAAATAAAATAAATATAATGTTGTCTCAAATACTAACTACATTTTTGATATGAGTCTCTACTCATTTATTTAGCCACTACAATTAATATTCCAAAATAATTCCTATTCAAAACTTATTACATGAGTCTCTAATGATTTAATAAATGAGCATTACAGTAGTGGCCTTAATTTATCCTGAGTGCCATTTCATAAAATATGTTGCTTAGTGCTGTTTGATCTCCTAGCAGCACATGATGTAGGATACACCTCTGTCTTGCCTTAGTTAAGAGTGTAATCAACTGAAACTCATTTGTTAATTTCCAGCAAAGATTTTAAAAGAGGCCACCATATACATACATTAGAACATTCTATATCAGAATCTCAGAAAATTGTAATTAAATATCATAGTTTTAAAATAGAAAGTTTCCTAATATAATACAGAAATTTCATGGACAAATATCAATTCTACAATTTTCAGCAACTAGTTTCCTGACTGAATGAAATATTTGGTTCTTTTTAAATCCAGCTTAAATATTTTATGTAAGCCCCTCCCCCCAAAAGGGGGTTATATATGTTCTACCACTAACCTATCACAAAATCATTGCATTTTGCAAAGGTTTCTTATTTGAAAAATCACCCATGCACTCACAAAAAATATTATTTGAAAGTCATTTCAGTGGCAAAACATAACGTCTCATATTTTCAGTGTTTAGAAGAGAATTTTGCACACTAGAAACCAGAAATGCATGTCTCATGTTTTTTGTGAAAAATCTTGATAACAAACCAACACTTTTGAATTGTAGAGAAACATTACATAATAATTGTATACATAGCAAAGGACTTACAATTTCTTTGCTAATAAAACAGAAAATTATAAACATGAGAAACATCTAAATTCACAAAACATTATCAAAAATACTACCCATTAAATTATGTAAATAACAATACATTTTCAAAAATAGTGTATCACTGTTTCAATAATCTCATTTTTCATACAAAGATTTTTAACCATATTGTAGCAAAGAACAAATTTATAATTTAGAAATGTGTGGACTCAATTGAAAATATCACAATTGATCAGAAAGATCATTTATTACTGCAATTATCACATTTAAATAGTTTTATACCACAATGCTTTGAAAAGGAACATTGAATAAGAATGCTGATTTTTGGACAGAGCTGCCAGAATACCAAAGAGATATTGAGAAAGTGGTTGGAGAAAAGAAATGATTTCAATTTATTATGCCTTTTTGGTACACAGAGCTTACAAGATCCATAAGTGCACATAATGTAGAATCGCGGGCTGTAATTGTACTAGTAACTAATTGACTCTGCAGAAGGTTTATCTTAGATAACGACAGCCCCGATTCTGGGGAAAGGAAAACAAGTAACGAGAAAAGAACTAATAGTAACAATTGTAATTCATCCAAGTATTTAATACGATACTTTAGGTATTTCCAAGATGACTAATTGACGTGGCTTCCAGCCGGAGTGAAATCCTTAGAAGTAGAAACAGTTCAGTGCTCGATTAGTGCATGGTGCTACCCTATTTGTCTCATTTATTAATTTCTATCTCATTGCAATAAGTAAAACCTCATTTTCATTGTTAGTTCTCAGCTCACTAATTAATAGTCTGTAATTACCAGACATTCGTGTTCGCCAACGGCATGGTATCATCACAGTGTAATACATTATGAGTGCATGTACGTGTTGAATAAAACGAGAGGTTTATTATTTCCTTAATCGTATACGTATCCGTAACCTAATGAGTCCACAATTTGGGCTGGGAAGATCGAATGATCGCCAGGAGCTACGTATCGCCCTGTGCCTTGAGAAAGCACTCCCAAATTGTCGCCGAGCTTAAGCAATTATTTTCATAATAAGTGACTAGACAAAATAACGAAGAAAAGAATAACAGTAATTGAGGATAGATAAAATCTATTAACCGTTCTCTACAAGGTTGCTCATTTTATACATAGTTAATAATAAATAACTACCTGCCTTAGTTTACAATCAAATCAATTGTTCATGTTATTAATTTCCCTCGCAATTCAAATTACATTTGAGCAACACATCTAGCACCTTCGAGGGGACATGAGTTCCTTCGTAAAACTAAGGTCGAAAATATAAAAATATAACTGTGACGTCGTGATGACGTAAATACAAAAGAAATTTTAAAATTAAAATCAACTAAATAACCACCAATTTTCCCCGAGTGACTCTACACGCCCCCCTTTGCTCAAATTAATTTGACGGCAGCAGGTGGAGGGTGGGACCAGACACAATGCGTTGAGTAGCTGTTATCATTTCTGTTGCTAAATCACCTTCCCACTGTTCAACTTCTGCATACTGAGGCTCTCGAGATAATTGCATCAAAACCTCTCGCTGGGTAACCACTTCATCTCTGAGTTTGAAATATCAGAGGGTCGGTAATCTATCACTGATGGGGCAATTCCTCCGTAAATTATTTAGCCGGCGAGTAAATGTGTCGAAAAACCTTTCGTACAGCCGAAACCCTTTCAGGGCGATCATTAGCGTCATTAAGGCATCGGTATCAGAAGTGTGAGCATCTTCAGCTCGAATTTGAGTATCCGGGTAAAAATGTTCGAATACGTCTCTCAACGACCCCATCCGGGTTGCATGGTCCATAAAGAGGGAGCAAAATTCCTGAACCTGGCTTAACGTCATATCTTCAGGATCAGATACTTCGGCTC